>MDYQ01000241.1:0-41494 GCA_003024175.1 Planoprotostelium fungivorum | reverse complement strand
CCTCCCTCATCCTCATCGGAGCTGCTGTCCAGAACGATCGGATCACTCGTCCCTCCCACTCTCCTCTGGTTTGCAAATCCCAGCAATTTTTCACGCAGCTCTTCTTCCTCCGCCTCATCTTCCTCCTCTTCCTCTTCTTCTCTCTCTTCCTCTTCTTCTCTCTCTTCCTCTTCTTCTCTCTCTTCCTCTTCTTCTTCCTTCTCTTCCTCTGCGTACTTGCTCTCTTCCATCTCTTCGTGGCTGTCACTCTGCACCGGATTGCTGTCAGAGTGGACTTGTCTGCCCTCTTCATCTCTGCTCTCTTCTCTTCCCTCTTCATCTCTGCTCTCTTCTCTTCCCTCTTCATCTCTGCTCTCTTCTCTTCCCTCTTCTTCGGAAGATTGACTGGAAGATGTATCCTCCCTGCTCCCTTCTTCTCGGCTGCTATCCCTTTCTCTCTCTTCTCCTTCCATCTCTTCTCTTCCTTCTCCTTCCATCTCTTCTCTTCCTTTTCCTTCCATCTCTTCTCTTCCTTCTCTGTCTTCCGCTCCCTCTTCGGACCTGTCTTCAGATCTCTCTCCCTCTTCCAGTCTGTTCTCTTCAAAGGGTATCTCTTCGTCTGACAGTTCCACTTCGATCTCTTCGTCCTCTCCCCTCTCTTCTCCCTCCACTGTGGGCTCTCCGTTTTCATCTCTGCTCTCTTCCGGTGGGTGTTGACCTTGCTCGTTCGAGTCCGGTACATCGATCTCTTCCTCCACGAAGGGAATCTCTATCTCGTCCGTATCTTCATCCACCTGTTCTTTCATCACTCTCCATTCCATCACGATCATGAAATCGATGATGGACTTGGAAAAATGGAAGACGAACCTCGGCGAGAGAATAAGAATTGATGGGGACGAGACGTTGACAGTCCACACAGATGAGATGATGCGATGTGCTCGACTTCCAACCACATAGGGCGAGGTAGATGGCGCTCAAGTACGCCCCACCTTTCAAAGTGTCGGGTTGTAGATCGACTCCTTCGTTCGAATTTCCGGCGATGGACCTCAGATGATGTAGAGGAAGGTTCTCTGCAATATTTCCTTCTTTCGTGATGTTGGCTCTCTAATCATTCAGTTTCAGAGATCATGCTGCATCAGAGAGGGAGAAGAAGAGAATCTCTCACCGCTTGGATTCGAAAGGATGGGTGTATGTCAGGGAGGTTGGCGCAGGTGAAGAGGGATTCCAAACGACCGAGAAAGTCCAACTTGATGCTGAGTGTGGAGGCATCTTCAGAGTCACCTTCGGTATAAGAATAGTTGAGAGGAACTTGTCCGAAGCTAACCGGGCAAGACGTCGATCTCCAAGGACAGAACTCTCTGTGGCCTGCTTGCAATCGATCATGGAATTCTGAAACATACTTCTTGACTATTCAAGATCAGCACTCCTTCGTTCTCCTTCTCCACGTTCCGCACCGAATTTCTGATCGTTCTTCAAGATGGGAGAGAGGTGGTAGACCAACATGGCCTTGCAGGTGACACATTGGAGAGAATCTGGAGATGTGTTGATCCAACCATGTCTGGCGCATTCGGTGAAACTCAGAGATGGTGGCTTTGCGAACCACTGAAACGTCTTGAAGGTGGAAACTCTCTTACGATACTCCTACGATAGAGACTCAATTAGGCATCTCGCTTCTCCTCGCACCTTGACATCGTTGGGATTGCAAGATGAAGTCTCGTGATTGGGTTGTCTACCGATAGTGGATAGAGGTGTGATGTATTTCTTCAAATCATCTAAAGCCTTCTTCTCTGGAGATATACTCACCATGATCAGATGATACTGACCTCAGCAGGCACAAAATACTGAATAAAAGAATAAAATCCATCATCAGGGCTTCCGGCCACGCACAGGTAGATGCTAGACCAAATCGCCTCTCTTTACGTCATCGTCTATCTCATTTTTCATAACAGCTCTCGTCCACACTGAATGCTCGCTTCCTGTGATCAGTTTGGAAATTCTTTAGAAACAGTAAGCTTTTGTGTGCCCAGAGCATGATTTATATAGACTGGGTGGAAATTGCTGTAAGGACCTGCAGAGACATAAAAATTTGTGTCTCTGTCTTGTCTTGCACTTTTTGGATCCGTCTCGACAAAAAATTGCTTGTCTTGTCTTGGTCTCGTCTCGCCATTTTTATTGAACCGGCTACAATATATATTGAAAAACGACTATTGATGATGAGGTATGAGGTCGTTTATCTACATCCTGCCAACAATTTGTGTTTCGTTATTTTTGGGGGTGTCTACGGCCTTGGTGAAAAACCTACGCGACGGTACGTAGGAAAACCAGGCCCGTATAATTTTTCCTCGTCTATGCACCCCACGTTCCGCCATTGGGACTATCGTTTCTCCCCTCCTGCTCTGTGCGATTTGTGGACGAGTCCCGTCGCAGCTCCTCTCCGGCTCAACCGGTAAGTCTACGGCAGGTTCTCCCTTGTTATTTCTTCCCAGCAAGTCCCATCGTAGCTCCTCTCCGGCTCCACCGGTAAATCGTCCTTGTATCCCTGCCAACCGTGCCTCCTTCACAATTTGGCTGACTGCATCTCAGGAGATCCCTTGTTGTCCACTGTGACGGCCAAGTGCAGGGAACAGTGGATCTTCAGGTTCTCCGGGCCATCGTTGCAAGTAGCCTCGTACCGCAGCTACTGGGCAGAAGAACGATCCGGTTGTCTCTATCACAATTTCTCTCCCCGAGGCTAGCGTCTTGGTCCGGCGAAGCCGAATGTACATCCATCCCATCTGGTCGAACCGTACGTGCTTTTGGCAAACTTGCTGCCCTTCTCCTGGTCGTCTCATGAAGGCAAATCCCAGCACCAGTATAACTCGGTTCCTTGCCCACGTACGCTCCGCCATCCCATGCGGTTTGTTCACGAAATAGTGTCGAACGACTTGTACTGGTAGCGACAACCGTTCCTCCATCTCTGTAGTGGACCGAGCTGCCTGAATGCCTCTGCATAGCCGGCGGATGCCCAAGTCTTTTGTTATATCTTCCATACAATCGCGTTGCAGCCTCTCCGATAGAGTCGTCAGCATTCCCCGTGCCCGTGAAACGAAACTATTGTCCTCCAGCCACAGCAGCATCCGCGTAACTGCTGCTTTCGTCCGTACTTCCACCCCGTGAAGCCCTTGGTAACTTTCTAGGTACTGCTCCATCCGCTCTGCCCTCTGAACTGTGGCTGGTGCTCGTGCTAGACGCATGAAGGCTTGAGTATAGAAGGTTCACACCATCTTTTTAGCTCGAACTTTGTCCCGTCCACCCGTACTGCCAGCATCGTCCAATCTCCCTTCCAAGGCTCCGGTATCTTCCCTCTGCAAGTGCCCTCTTCCACTACTGTTTTGGACTGACCCAACACCAAAGCGTCTACCGTTATGCGCCTGAGAATTGGCTGCCAAAGCTGAGACGGCCAATCCAGAACCACGATCGTTGCTCTGATCCCCGAGCGTACAATCTTCTCCAAATCCGCAGTATGATCCCGAACGGTGGTTCCACCCAATAGTCTTCCTCCCTCTCCCACGTATGCGCCAATGCGTTGACCCCCAAAGACAGAGGTGTCCAAAATTCCGTGTAGAACCGACTCGCTCTGTTGCCCTCGTCCGACGCCATCAAATCCACCGTTGGTGTTCCCCACTTCTCTACTATCCTTTGGAAGCAATCGTCGTTGATTCTCCAGCCATGCACGTCCCACGTTCGAGATGGCAGGTCCGCCATGTTCTCTTTTGAGGGTACGTATTTGATTTCCACGATCTGGCAACCTATCTCCAAAGACAGCTCCCATATCTTCCTCGCTATCTCCATAAGATGAGGTACCTTGCCACCCTCGTTGCGCAGATACGCCATCGCCGTCGTTGAATCGGTCTGAAGTGGAATGTTCTGCCCTCGTAGAAGTGATCTGAATGCCGCCAGCGACCTCCGCACCGCCTCCAGCTCCTTGAAGTTGATATGTCCTTCCAGCTCTCCATTGTTCCAATTCCCCCGTGCCGTCCTCCCGTTGTACAGACCGGCCCATCCAATCAATTTGGAGGAATCTGTTGTACGTTAAGTGATGACTCTGGAGAGCTTGCCTCTCATATGAAGGACTTGATGATGTTCCTGTCAGAGAGCCTGGAATACGCTCGTGACGAGATGAAGAAGTACGCAGATGTACATTGTTGTCTGTTGCCAAGCTATAAGCCGGGGGGGGGACAAGGTGATGTTGTCCCAGAGAACATTAAGTCTCAGAGGCCAAAAGCCAAATGGTCAGATAAGCGTATAGGACCGTTTGTGATAGTGAAAGAAGTCATCTGGGGAGTGATGCTGTTATGGTTGGATGATCTCACACTTGACGTTGGGGTAAAGGATGGATGCAGATCATGGACTTGATGGTGATGTACGAGACCTCTCTACTTGCAGAGGGGCTTTGAACAATCCCTTTTTATTACACAATACAATTGTAGACCGTTAAATCAATTCCTTTTCTTCGTCGATATTCCTTCTCTACAACGTAGCATCATAACATTGTCCCCTTGATCCAGCGGATCAGTTCTTGCGCTTCCTCTTGGATGTGGTGACGCGAGCGGTCCTTGCCTTGAAATCTGCCACCAGGTCCGGGCTATTAGACAGGTTGTCCTCAGGTAACCACAAATTCTCCTCTGGGCCATAACCTTTCCAGCTTACGAGATATTGGGTCTTCCCATATCGCTTCCGTACATCCAAGATCGCCTTGACCTCGTACTCTTGTTCACCGTCAATTACGACAGGAGGTGGAGCTGGTCTCTTTCGACCTACCAATGTGTTCTCCACGTACGGCGTGAGAAGTGAGGTGTGAAATACCGGGTATATCTTGATGGAAGGGGGTAAACTCAATACGTAAGAGGATGATCCAGGGTGTGCTTCCTTTAAGATGCAATAAGGACCGATCCATTTGTCCGCCCATTTTGGCTTTGGACGTGAGGTGCCAAAATTCTTCGTTGATAGAAGAACTTTGTCCCCTGGTTGATAGATCGGGGCTGCTGAACGATGTCGGTCAGCAAACCTCTTCATGTCCTGTCTAGCCTCTTCAAGGTTTGTGCGAAGGAATTCGGAGTACTCTTTCAACTTGACTGCCAACACATTAGGATCGTCAGATACACTGCGAGATCCTCTTCCTGTGTTTGGGTGTAACCCTTGGTTTGCAAAGAACGGTGTAACTCCGGTTGACGTGTGTACCGAGTTGTTGTATGCGAACTCCGCCGTTGCCAGNTAACCTTTCCAGCTTACGAGATATTGGGTCTTCCCATATCGCTTCCGTACATCCAAGATCGCCTCAACCTCGTACTCTTGTTCACCGTCAATTACGACAGGAGGTGGAGCTGGTCTCTTTCGACCTACCAATGTGTTCTCCACGTACGGCGTGAGAAGTGAGGTGTGAAATACCGGGTATATCTTGATGGAAGGGGGTAAACTCAATACGTAAGAGGATGATCCAGGGTGTGCTTCTTTTAGGATGCGATAAGGACTGATCCATTTGTCTGCCCATTTTGGCTTTGGACGTGAGGTGCCAAAATTCTTCGTTGATAGAAGAACTTTGTCCCCTGGTTGATAGATCGGGGCTGCTGAACGATGTCGGTCAGCAAACCTCTTCATGTCCTGTCTAGCCTCTTCAAGGTTTGTGCGAAGGAATTCGGAGTACTCTTTTAACTTGACTGCCAACACATTAGGATCGTCAGATATACTGCGAGATCCTCTTCCTGTGTTTGGGTGTAACCCTTGGTTTGCAAAGAACGGTGTAACTCCGGTTGACGTGTGTACCGAGTTGTTGTATGCGAACTCCGCCGTTGCCAGTAAAGGGACCCAATCGTCTTGTAAATAGGAGCAGTACACTCGTAGATATTGGTTTAACACGGAATTGACCCGTTCTGTCTGACTGTCCGATTGTGGATGATAAGCCGTTGACATCGAGTGTTTTGTACCCATCTGCTTCCAGAACGACGTCCAGAATTCAGCAGTAAATTGTGTACCTCTGTCTGAGACAATCTTCTCGGGGATGCCATGTAGCCGAAACACTCGATCGATGTACAACCACGCTGCTTCTTCACTGGTGATCGTGTTCTTACACGGAATGAAATGTGACATCTTTGTGAATCTGTCTACTACCACCATTATAGCGTTGAACCCCTGACACTCTGGTAACTCGACCATGAAATCGATCGTCACAGACGTCCATCTGTCTGATGGCACCTCTAAAGGTTGCAGGAGTCCTGATTGTTTCTTGCGAGAATGCTTCGCTCTCTGACATGTATCGCAGGACTTGACGTATGACTCGATGGTATGATACATCTTTGGCCACCAGTAGTCTCTTCTGACCAATTATTTAGTTTTGTGCGAGCCAAAATGTCCCGCAAAGGGCGAGTCGTGCTTTATCATCATGATGATCAGACGTAGTTTCTCCGGCACATACAATTGTTCTTCGTAAAAGAGTAAGTCGTCAGTGACGTGAAACCCTTGATCAGTGTGATCGTTATCGTCCAGGTCTCCGTCGTAAGATCTCATCTTTCCTGAGCCAGGAAAACGTGGTCTATGTTCATTACCATAGTCGTTCAACCATTGCATCACATCGTTATAATACTGGTCATCTTGATACGCTTCTCTTAACATCTTCTCAATGTGCATGTACAATGTACTTTCCGTTTGTACGTTCGCGTCGATAACCGCGAACAAGTGAGGAGGAAGTAGACATTTCTGCTGGTTCTGTCTGTCCCCTATGTCTAATTCATCCTGTTCGCGACGCGATAGTGCATCTGCAACGATGTTTTCTTTCCCCGGTCGATGAGATAACGTGAAGTTGAAATCTGATAGAAATTGCCACCATCGTACTTGGCACCTATTCAGACTCTTCGATGTCATAAAATATTTCAAATTGTTGTGATCCGTAATGATCTCAAATGGAGTTGAAGTTTCCATAGTGTAGTGTTGCCATCCTTTCAACGATTCGATAATTGCCAACAGCTCTTTGTCGTGTGTATCGTAATTTAACTCTGCAGGTTGCATCTTCCTCGACATGAATCCTACAGGATGTAAGCCGTCTTTGTGTCGCTGGGATAGAACGCCTGAAATTGCAAAGTCCGACGCGTCCGTCTCTAGCACAATTGGTAGCGACGGGTCAAAATGACAACACACATCAGCTGTGACGGACTTTGTCAACATATGATTTGAATAATTCTTGTCTGGGTAACAGAGAAGGAGTCCTGTGTATCACGTGCGCATCCATCCACCCTCCCTCGATGACTGGTTCAGAAGAAACCGCAGAGAACGCACTCCTGGACATCGGTATCAGCTCTACACCGCAAGAGAACTCACCTCCTCTCAAGGCATCGACGAACGGACCTCTCCACGATACGAGGGCACCCCCGAGGCCCCCCAATGGGGAGCTCGGTCCAAAATCTCCTGGACGGATTGTTAGTCAAATTGCGAGACGACTATTACTTCATCAAACGAAAGAATTCGCCGAGACCACTTAATCAAATGCACTCACAACCCACACCACAACAGGGAGGACCTCGACCATGATGGACGAGTGGAGATGGGATCCAGAGTATCGAGCACACCGGCTCTTACTCTACTAGGAGTCAGTCCATCGTTCTTGTCCAAATCTCACCTCAACACGGCACTCCAGAGTCCTTCTGTGCTGTCTATAGATATCTCCTACAGATCTATTGAGAGTATTTGAACAAATACGACACATCATGAAAGTCATACAGCTACGATCATACCTGATTGAAAACCCACGATCCCATTCCGAACTCGTAAGGTAAGCAATCATGGGCGATGCTAATACTGTGATGGGAGACCGCACGGGAATCCATCGTGTCGTAGCTTTTGTCACTCGCTGCCTGATGGATGCTATGAGCTGAATGTCATCCTGATACCAATTGCGCACACATTCGTGAAGGGAGATGAGAACGAATATGATGTTACTGATGACGCTGATCGATCGTATCGTGTCGATCATGATAAAAGTGGGTGATTTGTGAAAGAAGAATAATGCTTATTGTGGTTCATCGTGTTGAAAGGTGAACCATCGAGGTTGAAGACGGCAAAGAGTTTGCTCAATGCAGGGATCGAACGTTGGACCCCCCGTGTGTCGTGGGACTTTGTATTAGCACGAAGGTTACTCTGTATTCTGATGTTGCTATTATATCTTATCATCACCGCCTCGAATTAAGATGTGGTAGTTAGCACCTTGCTGGCCTTCTTATGTTGTGAACGGATAATCCTCTATGGTACCTCTGTTCCACAAATGGAGATGCACAGTTGTGATCAATGCGATTTGTTTAATTCGTGATCTCAATGGATCGTCAACGCTCACCCTCAGACGGCTCAAATCCATCGGAGAAACCCCTTCCCGTCACTCCCCAGCTCTTAATGAGAGATCCAACAAAGGGAAACATCCCTGAACAACGTCAGACTCACACTCAGGACCAACTCACCTCCTTGGTAGATTCTCTCGAGAAGAATAGAGCCAACAGTTGACCCGCTCAACCACCTGTAAACTGATCAGAGAGACCTCAAAGGGGTTCATCGCATCAACGCGGCTCACTTGAACCGAACACAAGCGGAACGGTAACGGAGAAACCCAACAGCTCCAGAGAAATTTTGCGTACGTATATGCGGCAAGACGGTCGAACCGATCGACGCCACCCACCCCCACCCTAAGAAAATCTAAGGACACCCTGTGGAAAGGAGCCACTCACCAATTGATTGCCTTCCACCAACAAACCTACGAAGAGATCAACACAGGACCGCCCTGAACTCTCTCAAAGGACCCCATCTAGCACCTGCACAGAATGAGTGACGTCAATCTGAAGTGTTACCCCTCAGGACAGATCGAAACGGCCCTCTGTCCTGACAAAGATCGAAACCCAGCTGATGATTGATTTTGACGGGAAATTATTTCGTTCAAATTTCGTCACAGACACAATCCTTCAACTCGTCTCACCCTCCAGGCTCCGATCGAATCGATAAAGACGGTGAAGTCAAAAAAAGTCGTACTGTATCAAGGGTCCCCCGGTCGTGTGAGTATTCATCATGACGATCGCTCGCACGAAGCTCATCCTATGCTCTCTGCTCTCACCCTCCGCCCTCTACTCTCATCCTCTGCTCTCTGCTCTCGTCCTCTGCTGATGATCAAACGATGCAGCTCCCGAAATGTCGTCGAGTGAAGTTCTCACACAGAAGTCGGATATCTGGTCGCTGGGTGTCATTCTCCTGGTCTACTTCTCGTCAAGGCAGTCTAGTGAGTTACATCGATGATGTGAGGTACCGAAAGACAACATCCTGCTCCTATCATATCCACGTCGACCGAACGAGCAGACCATCATACCAATGTGGCTTCTCTCGTATTCTGCATCTTGGAGCCCAATGTGTCTCTTTTCAACTATGTACTTGACCATAAAAGTCCGGAGAGAGATTGATTTATTGTGTTTTTTGTCTAACTGACTGATTTGTAGTGCAGTTCGGGCACAAATGCTAGGCGAATAATCTTTTCCCCAGTTCCAATTTCAATGATTTCATTCAGAGTGTGAATGACGAAATGTAGCTCAGGATGGAGTTGTGCTAAAACCTCAAAAACCAGATGGTCTCCCCTGAAACAATCATCAATATTTTGGTGTAAAGATTTGAATATCATCTCACCATGTCCCTGGTCGGCGGATAGCATCAGTGTATTCCTTTAATGATTGCCCTGCAAACTCCTCTACATTAACTAGTCCACCGTCCTTTCCTATGTAACAACCGCTGGTACTATCAAGGAAGTTTGCAACGTCATTTCTGATAGAGAGAGATTCTTCTCCAATCTGCTCTGCAATCACATTGAACATGCAGTCGCCCTCTCCACCTGATATGGTTCAATATCGAGTTTTTATGTGGTCTGGTATCATCTCACCACAATCATGATGGCTCATACCAGCTGGGAGGTCAATCAAATCAAAAGGATCCACAATTGGGGTAGGATCTTGCGCTCTCTTTTGGTGTTGACCGCATTCGCCAATGTCTATATATGCCAAGCTTGTGCTGAGTTGATCAATCGCAGAGAGGATCTTATCGTTAATAAGTTGCTGAACCTTTGCAGCTGAATCTTGACTGGTGAATACAAGAGCCCAAATATCACCAACCTTAGTATGTTATCTACGTACATAATAGAATTATTTTGTATTTTTCAAGGTAGTATAGATTGTAAACTCACAGGTCTCAATGCCATGCCATAATTATGCGAGAACTCTGCAATTTCTCTTTGATTTGGAGGGGATGCAGTGTAAAGTACATATTCCTTGGGTTTATTGGTCTCTACTGCTGTCTTGGAGTATTCTTGAACTATAAGGTTGAGTATAAATCAATCTTATCAACAAGGCTCACCAAGAGCAGAATTGCCTATATCTGCAACTCCATCAATAGCGGGTGGGTCCTCAGCAATCACCAACTATTGATATTGAGATGTACTTTCTCAACTTATTGATACTGACTAATCATCGATAGACAACGTACCTCCTCTTTGACATCATCAATGGGCGACTTCTTCTGCTTAATCAACACAGAGGGTGGAGGCTGAAAGATGTTTGATGAATCTCCCTTCACACCCACGGAATTTGATTTGATGATAGGAAGAGCGTTGGCAGCAGCCTGAGAGTGTACCAAGCGTTCTTTGTGAATATTCTCAGTCTCTGGCTTCTTGTTTTTGTCTCTTTTTGTCTCTACTATCTTTGGGAAGCTGCGGAATGAATCCTTCTGGTATTCGAATAGTTTGGCAACCTCTTCCCCTACATCCACTTGATGGCTGGTTGATGTCATTCTCGTCCCCTATTGATCTCACCTCTGCACTTTCTCCTTGAGTTTTTTCTTGCATTCGGCTACTATAGTATCATAATCACTATTGGAAGTATAGTTTCCAGTCCATTTAGGGTGTTTGAACTGCATTACTTGTACTGCAGGTCCAAAAAGGATTCGCGTCTTATATTCCAACTTGAAACGGCAGAGCCCCTTGTGCATGTTGAACACCTGCAGATCGTTTCAGAACCATGTAGTTGGAATGATTTTTGATGATATCCACCTTGGCAGCATGTTTTCCTAATAATCTGACTAACTTGACCTTGGGGAAGCAGAACAACAATAATCGAGCTATGTTCCTCATACCATCAAGTTCGGCGAGTGTATATTTGTAACCAAGGCTCTCGCATGGACCACTCAGAGCATTGATGAATGCGGTCTTTGAACCCAGGAGAAGGACACTCTCCTTCACTGCCATATACTCGTGATAGATAGTATGGCCAATTCCAGGGACCGTTCCTACAGGACTCTGACCAATAGATACCATCTCGATTTTTGTCCAGCTTGGCAGAGCTTTGTCGCCTTGATATCCCACAATAGATAGGAGTTGGACCAACTCCTCTGGTATCTTCTCGTTGAGGTGCTGCCTGACCCACTGAAGTAAACCATCGTAGGCGGCCTTGAAACGTCCCTCTGATATACGTCTGACAAATCCCTTAACGTCCAAATCTTCAGGAGGGACGACCTCAATGTCCGTCTGGTCTTCATCATCTGAGTCGCTGTCCTCCTCGCTCTCAGAAAAGTCATCGACAGGCGGAAAAGCTATTGTGTTGATCGCAGCGATGCATCGATTCTTAAAGGAGGCTGATGCCGTTCGACGATCTCTGGCGAAATTTTTGTAGGTGATGTTCTACGTTTGTTGTAAGTGGCGAGTCTGATGCCCAGCACTCACCCCTATTTCGCAGAAACGAGAGCGGAGAGATGTATTGAGAGGGATATCATCGATAATGCGGCTGGCTAGTCTCCACGTGGAGACTATGTCTTCTGCGTGGCTTCGGATGATTTTTCTCAGCCGATCGTCATCGCTCATGGTCACTTCTGTGATCTGATTTTTGATTGTTCTGAACAGGAAGGATAGAGGATGTGTTTCTGCAGAAACGCTGGGTGTCCTTTCTGCAGAAACGCCGGGTGTCCTTTCTGCAGAAACGCCAGGTGTCCTTTCTGCAGAAACGCCGGGTGTCCTTTCTGCAGAAACGCTGTGTTAAAGGAGAGACTGCCCCTACGATGGCCCTCATGTAACACCGGTTAGAATGTCAGCTGTTGAGCGTATAAACACCGTCAACATCGCAGACCCCTACTTCCAGTCATGATCAGTGTGTCTTTGTCCTCTCAGAAGAAACAGGAGAGCCAGGGTACGTCTGTCCTCCTCTTCTTTCCACACATCAGCCGATGGATGAGGTTGGGCGTAATTATAAGGGTGTTGGAGGGTGAAGATCAGCTCCTCTGATGGGTCCCTTAGAGATGGGCGTATCGACAACGTCTCGGACCCTCCTTTTGGCGGACTGTCCAAGCTTGCCTGGGGTCTTGCATTTCTCCCATTTAGAAGCAAACTTCTGTTGGGGTCTGCAACTCTGGAATTCCATTATCTCATCGTCACATCGAGCAGTGATAGATGGACTTACCACTGAGCCCTCAGAATTTTTCTGAATGAAACAATGGAATATCTTCCTTCCTTGTAGCCGGAAGATTGAATGACTCAATCGCGAACATCCAAACATCAGTTCTCGCCTTCATACACGTCTAAGGGGAAGATAGTGATCACTTTTGGTGTGATTCAGTCGTATGTATCCACTCAGCTCAATGGAGGAGCTTCGAGCTTAATTGTTTGTATGGTCAGACTTATGAATGATAAGAACTGATTAGCGATAATATGTCTATCTATCAACAGTGAGAGCGATTTCAATTTATTTGGGGATGGTCAGCAAAATAACGTTCAAGTCTTTCTGTATGCGTCACAATCGATTGGTGGGTGGATGTTTTTGATTGACCTCTGTAGATCGATCGACAAGAAGACATGATTTTGGGCAATTTTTTTTGGGCTTGACGTTCAGCCCAAAAAAATGGGCGATGGATTGAGCGAGTGAATAGGATCACATTTACACACACGGCACATGAACAAAGAGCAACGCAAGATAACAATAGCCCTCCTGGGCATCACCGGCAGTGGTAAGAGCGCCATCGGCTCCACCATCGTCAACAAGTTGGCCGATGATGGATCTGTTCAACCCGTATTCTCTGTATCTGACAGCCCCATCAGCCACACGAAGGAATGCTCTACTGCAACATTTCAATTGAACGGCAGGTTGATATCGGTGAGCACAATCTCATTCCGATCATCTCGAGAGAATCGTGTCTCAATGTCACTCAGGTGACCGATTTTCAAGGAGTGTTGGACACCGCAGACGACCCTGTTGTAGTTCGTTCGAACATCGTCAACTCCATGAGGCAATTGAAAACCATCGACATCCTCTTGTTCGTCGTCAAGAAGGATAGGTGGATGTCTTTTCCACACATGGATGATTCTGGCTGCTTGCAGATTGACCGAGGACACCGTCAATGCCATCTTGTATATTGTCGAGGCCATTTTGGGTCCACAAGGAGCGAAGAACAGCGTCCTCGTTATCACCAACTCCACTTCGGCACAAATGAACAACACCGTTGAGAACGGAAAGCCAGCTGGAGACAAATGGATCAGAGAGGCTTCGATCAACACAGAGCTGAAGGCGCTCATTGATGCTCTCAACCACAGGTGCATCTTCGTAGATAATCCACAGTTCAACAGCAGTCAGACGAATCCGTCAGGGAATCCAATTGAGTGAGTCAACTTCTATACGGAATCGCCACTAAAGCTGATTTCTTTCTCAGAGGAAGAGCATGTTTTCGGCCGAGAAGATCTATTCAGTCATTAGGTCGTGGCAGGAGTCGTCCTTTGACACGGAGGAGGAAGAGTCGATTCTGGGTCACTGTCAATTGATTCTCTTCTCAGGCGTGGAAGGCATCCATCGCTTACGAGAAGAAGATCAGAGAGGCTGAGGAACGTCTGAAGGCAGAGACGAACGCGAAGATGAGAGAGGTCATCGAGAAAGAAGTCAAGAAGCACAGAAAGGATCTGGAAGAGCATTACGACAACAAGACAAAAGAGTTCATGAGAGCTCACCCTGCAGTGGAGAGGAGATCAGGTGGAGGCGGATGCTGTATTCTATGATCTCATCTATACAATAAAGGTAACGACTGGTTGATAAAATTTGCATCTGCTGCCCTGGATATACATCCTGTCGTAGGTGCTGCTTATTGTTATGGTGCTACTTTACCGTATCTCAGGAGGAAGCAAGAGGACGAGAAGTAAATTGAATAGATATTCTGGAGTCTACACTCACCGACAACCTTTGATTACAAATGTATCTCATATATAACGATTATCGATAACGATAAATGAGGCCTGGTTATCCCAACTGATACCGCTGAAATAGACAGCACCTCTCACAGTGTACAAAGTGAGGCCGCTGGTGTTGTAACGAGAACAACCACGGGGGATAGGGAGGGTCTTGTCGTTGAAGCCGTTGGAGGTACTGCTGGGCTGGGGCGGCAGCGGCTGGAGTCAAAGTTTTGACGATAACGGTGTTCTTGACCGACAAGCGGTAGCCCGGTGAGGGGGCGGCAGCAGGTGTAGGTGTATTTGTGGTAGCAGGGGTGCGTCCGCCTCTTTCCTCAGATTCTTCAGCTGGAAGGGTATCTTGAACTCTGTCTGCATGGCCATTCGAAATCATTTCAGCAGATTGCTTTCGTGGATGTCCAAGTAGAGGATGGGATTGCTTCGGTAGTTAAAATCGAAATCTACCTTCTTGTATAATTGAATGTCCTCTGCCGTATCTTCACGTCCCACCATCATGTCTTCGTTGAGGGTCGCAATCATTTTCAAATCAATTAAAAAAATGCAAGTTGTCGAACCGTCTTGTATCATCGTTGATTACCATAGGGAAGAGAGTACACCAGAAAGAAACGTGAAATCTATCTGTGGCGTATGATTCGTTACCTTCAACAGTCACTGATTCACAGGTGAGTGATAGTGAGGACGTAGGTTCTCCTTCAGATCAGATTGTAGCTGTCTTCACCGTCGATGTATCGAGAGATAATCATCATGAATCGTGGTCTTGTCAACTCTCTCTGGAAAAGCCTCCATCGATTTTGGGTCGAGGTGTATCTCTAACATCACATCTCCACGCTAGTCGTGTGAAGATGGCAGTATCTCACCTGTGGCAGTGAGATACTCGAAGCGGACCTCTTGTGGGGAGCCAGCGAGATCAAAGACACCACCCGAGGTGATGGTGATGTTGGAGGTGATGGTGATGTTGGAGGTGATGGTGATGTTGGAGGTGATGGTGATGTTGGAGGTGATGGTGATGTTGGAGGTGATGGTGATGTTGGAGGTGAGGATCTGCATGAAGAAGGCTCCTTCCGAGTAGGTTATGTTATTTCGGACATCCATGCCTGATCGAATGAGAGGTAGAAAGCGAACCACGCTCACCATTAACGAGCAGATTGATGGTTCCTCCACTGGCCAAGAGGTAGAGGGCACCACCCTGGGAGGACGATTTACCACCCTCCTGGTTGGGTACACGAGACTGTTCAAGTCTTCGTACCGTGGCTCTCTATCTCCGTACACTCGATTAGCCTGACCTTTCTGTCAATTTTCTCGGAAATCTCAGCGAGATTTCACCTCCTCTTTCATCTTCTCTTGTACTTGTGGGTGCATGGAGAGGAGGTAGAAGGTGTACATTAGAGTGTGTGCTGTTGTCTCGTAGAGGCACGATGTTATTTCTGAAAGAGGGAATGGATGGGGAGTTGAAAGATGAAGTTTGGGATCGATGAAATGGAGAACAGTCTGTCCGAGAGGGTGACGAGAGATTGGTAGAAGGACAACTGATGATCTAATGGGAGGTGAGATGATGTCATCAGCTGGAGGGAGTCAATGGGCCAGGGTGCAGAAGAAGTACGCTTGAATGGGATACCAAAAGCGGCAGCGGTGATGATATGCAAAGCCAACTTCATTACCACTACGATACGTTTCAATCATCGATCGACGTGCGTGTCATGTGTGACTGACCTCGCCGGTGGTGTCACACCGTGCCACGCCAGCACTAATACGGGTATTCTGGCCACAGTGATGTCCGGCGGTAGCCATCCGATCAGCTTCTTCAATGCATCGTTTCCAGGTATGCGGAGGGATGAATAGATAACACAGTTGGATCGAGCGATCTCGCTCCTGATCACATCTGTGATGGCCTTCTTGAAATCTTCACCAACTTCGAAATTAGGATCCCAGCCGGGTGTCTGTTTGTATCAGGTCGTTGATCGTCTCGTCGTCGAAGGCTCACATCGTTGATCGTGATTCCTTCTGGGATGTCGAATGGACCCTCTGCCATGATCTGTGTGACGCGCTCCAGTATTGTCAGACTCATCTCACGTAGGTAATCTCTCGCTGCATGAATCAAAATGGAGTAGAGAGGACGATGATGTGCCATGTCGATGATGTCATGAGGAACCCACCAGATCGCACAATAGACAGATAATTCATCTTTCTTCGCCAACGCATCTCGCTTCTTCTTCCACATTCCAGAGAATCTATATGTGAGTGTCAGATTGGTTCAGATGACGTCCAGCTAGACTCATTCTTCCTCATCATCTCTGTTGAGGAAGGTCATTTTGAATGACTTTGCCCATTTGATGGTCTGGCACACGATGGTGATATATGATTACCCCCTGTATCAGAATAGAATGGTGATCTCCCACAGAGCACTCCTCCCAATCTCTTCTGTGTGGTCTCTCGGAATACGGCCAGACTATTAAGTAGGGTCGTCTTGCCAGTACCCGGATCGCCAACTATGATCACTTTAAGAGAGCTGTTTATCTTCTCTTTCTCTTCTTGTTGTTTCGTGATCGCGGTCATAAGGGCTTGTATTCTCGTCTTCGCATTCTTTGCGGTGCCCTTCAATCTCAAGGACACCTTCTACTAATGATGTCGCTTGAGAGATGGCTTCCTTCAATTGCCCATCATTCGGCAGTGTGATCTTGTCTAATTTCACGTAAGGAATTCAATCGATTCGAAGGGTCTTCCTCAGTGCTGGACTCTGTGATGCTGATAAAAGCCTCTTCACTAATCTTTGACTGCCTCTTCTTTGGCTCATTGTCATCTTCTGTTGCAGTTCTTTTACTACCGATTGGCATTTTGTGGGTTATCTGAAAAAGTGCCCCGCGTGCCGCCGCATCCTGAGTAAGATGTCATGTTGCCGCTGATGTGGCCGCCGGCAGAGTTGTTGTGACATCTATCAGAATTGCATCGGAGTCAACGAAATGATCGGTTTGAAGATATTCTCTGAG
This sequence comes from Planoprotostelium fungivorum, assembly GCA_003024175.1. NCBI lineage: Eukaryota > Evosea > Variosea > Cavosteliida > Cavosteliaceae > Planoprotostelium > Planoprotostelium fungivorum. The sequence goes on along the minus strand of MDYQ01000241.1, from coordinate 24,265 downwards.
AATATCAACGTGTTGCCTGCACATCCAGAGTCCTGGTATGGAATTCTTAAATCTTTAGTGCATTCTCTCGGCGATGCTAAGATTTGTTCTACCAAGACTATTCGTGGTACAAATAATTGAGCCCGCAAACAATTCCCCAGAACACCTTCGGTTCTACAACCCGAGACATTTCTACAACGATTCAAAGTCCTTTTCTCACACACAAGAGCGCAAGCAACATGGTCAGAGGGTAACAGTGAAGAGTTTCTAACGATACTGACGAATGGTGACGTCATCGTTTACGCTCGCGATAAAGAATGGGCACCCCTCTAGACTTATTTCCTCCCCATTCTCTAAAATAGAAGATGTCTGAAGAAAACTAAAGATAGGATAATGATTATGTCTGCAGAAGATGTGAGAGACCTACTAAGCTCCAGGTAGACAGTTTTTCTCATGCCCGCTCAAAGTCTCCTCTTCCCACTCTCACTGTAAATAATTGATTGAGAGAATAGACCGTAGAAATGGGGCTGAGGGAGGGAGTTTCTGGGGGCGGAGGGAGTTTCTGTCCGAATAAGCCGAAGCTCCTCTGACGAGCTCAAATATTTGACCCCAGGAAGGGACATCACAAAATCTTTTGAGACAGGAGAACGTCGAAGCCCGTAACAATGGTGAGTGGAAGGAGAAGAAGTTCGAGGTTGAGCTCACCGGTCTAGGATGATGAATGGAGTTACATCCAAACAACAGAAAAAAGTTTAAAAAGGGCAAGAGATGAAGATGGGTGGATCACCGATCTGTTGATCGATTCGAGGCTGGAGGCTCTGCGACGACTCGATTTACAAGGGACAGTACTGAAAGCAGCCAACTCTTTGGGTAATGTAGGGCCTTCTCATCAACACACTGTAGAAAGCATACGGTGAGATAAAAGGAGAATAGATTCGAATGGATGATGAAGGTAATGCAGTGAATGGATAAAACAAGACCAATTCGTGTTGTGTCCATTCAACTTCGATGACCACTGGATATTGGTAGTCTTCGTGCCAGGCCCCCCGGCGCGGGCGTATCTGTTGGATTCGAAGAGAGAGGAACCCAAAGAGGGACGGTATGCGTCCTTGATGCAGTGTCTGATGGAAGGAGGGATAAAGGAGAAAGTGAGTCATCGAGTAGTAGATGGAATGGGACGTGATGCTCAACTTGCATGTAGTACATCATCCGCCCCTGGAAAGATCGGAAGTCGATCCAGCAGGACAACTTCTCGTGTGGAATCTACACAATGTGGTTTATAGAGCTACTGCTATCGAGGAAAGATCGACAACTAGACAAAGCAGGAGTGAAGAAATGGATGGAGGAGATTTATCTAGAAGTGAGAAATGGAGACTTGAAAAGCAAACGGCAGGATTTGATCAAAAAGGTGAAATTTGATTCCATACAATGAGATGGATATGGTGTCATTCCTTGTGTGACACATGAATTACAGTTGGAAGAAGATCTCGACCGAAAGAAGGATATGTTGAAGGAAAGAGAACAGCGGAATGAAGGAAAGCAGGAAGACGATCAAGAAGTGAATGAGATGGAAGGACCCAATGCAGAGAGTGAGACGAGAAGAGGAAGATGCAGCTTTTGAAATGACGATGAGCAGAGGCTGAGAAAGTGGTGGGCGTAGAGCCAGAGAGAGACAGAGTTCTCAATTGTTTGACAAAAGACAACGTCGAGAAGATGAAAATCGACAGAGGGTTTCTGTCCAGCAAAGAGATTTACATCCCAAGCCTTCGAGAATTGAAAATTGCTGCCGAGAGGATGGGTGAGGAGATGACGAGAATTGGATGACAGGAGATTGACCTCTCATACCAGACGAGATCTTGTCGCAAGGTGTAGAAGATGTCAAGAAGACCGAATTCATGACCGCTGCCACCATCTTTGGGAGTATTGACAACACTCGCGACAGAATACGTCACAATGTGAGGCGACGTGGAGTAAGGATTCTGATGGGTCGATCAGCAATTTACTCTTGAGAACTTAGAGGAGATGCTGAAAAGCTTTTGCCAACCATCTGCCTTGGCTCAAGTCTCAGATTACGTCAAACAACGAACAGCAATAATGATCTTGATATTCTATATCGAGCTGCGAGGGGAGATCGATGCTGCTTTCACTTGGCCAGGCCATATGCTCCGTCAAGTGAGTGGGATGTGGGGGGTAGTAGTGATCGTATGATCAGATACACACAGTGATAGACAAGAAGACACAAACTCTGTTGTTTGCCAGAGCAGTCGTGATATGCTACATAGCAAAAGATAGTCGTATCGATGATAAGCCTCGTTATATACGCCATCTTTTTGAGCGTCAGGCAGTGACCAAGTGAGTCAGACGATCGATGATGATGACAACATCTGAGGCACGATAGATGTCTGTGTGATTGTAAAGCCATCCTTCATCTCCGAGGCAAATCGTCCAAGCAGGGGGTGCACCCCATTCACGTTATATGGAAGACACCAATGGACAAGTATCTCAGTATGTGCAAAGGAATAGAGGGTGAAAAGACAGATATGTGGAAACAAATCAAGCCGAGAGTGTCAGAACTGAACGATATGAGGTGAAGAGTTAGCAGGAGTCAAGTCGTTGAATGATTTTACAGCCAGCCTGAAGTCGTCACGCAGATTGTTGAGAAGTACGTATGTGGCGAAAAGTGAGTAGTATCATCCTGATTCGAGAGCTTCACTTGCAATATTGATACAAGACACAGGAACAAACAACAAGGTTTGAAACAATCGAAATTGTCTGCGGAAGCGATCGGAGAGAAGGGAGCAACACACGATGATGGTGTCGACGTGAGAGAAGCACAAAGGAGAGAGAATAACATCGAGTAGGATCATTCAGCAGGAAGATTCGATTTGGAAGAGGCTTCACAAGGAGTGGTGAATGAAGAGATCATAGAAGAAGGCATCGTTGGAAAGGAGGCAGAGGATTCGGAGATATTATCACTTGATGAGATGAAGGATGTAGAGGTTATGACAGGACGACATAGAGGATACTCAAGTCAACCAGGGAAAGAAGAAGGAAGCAGTAGTAGACGATGACGAGGAAGAAGAGGAGGAGGAAGAAGAGGAAAAAGAAGAGAAAGAAGAAGAGGATAAGGAGAGGAAGAAGAGAAGGAAGAGAGACGATGACGGGGAAGAAGAGGACAAGAAGAGGAAGAATAGAAGGAAGAGAGATGATGAGAAAGAAGAAAAGGATAAGAAGAGCGTCCATCAGAGTGAGGGATTATGAGATGGATGAAAAGAGCTAAATAGGAGCAGGAAAAGATGGAAAGAAGAGAAGAACGATAAAGAGTGAGCTGCGTTATATGTGTATGATGATGGAGTGATAAGAAGAAAGTACGACTGAACAATATGCAGAATCTGCAGCGTCCAAGAGAGATCAAGAAATGGAAAGTGAGGTAGAGGAGAATTTGGTGGAGAGAGTCAGTTCCTTGGATGAGGCAGATGAGGTCATTCATCTTTCCCCCGAGCTGCGTGTAGAGGATACGTGGAAGGTCAAACCAGAAGGCAAACTGTTCCACAGTCGTGAGAGATCCAAGCATCAGACCGTTCTTTTCTGTTCGTGTTGAGACATCTCAGGTATGTTTGATGCTTTGACGCCCAAGTCCGGAAGAGAGGAACAAGACTGTGAAGAGGAAGGTGAGGATAGTTGTATATCAAGTATGAGATCCACATCCAGATATACATATTCGTTGATATGTATCGTCCAGATCTAACCTGTATCCTGTTTCTCATTCGATTGACTCACTTGTAAGTTCTTGTGAAGGAGATGAACGACGAACTCAAACCGTTGGGATTGGTGTTGAGGGGAGGGGCAGGCACACTGAGGAAAATCACCGAGGCCCGTTCATCCAGAAAACCCGACGAAAAAGCTGCAGCGGATTTCCGAAAGCATCACGAGGATGAGGATTCACTTGAATATCTTGAGGCGTACCGAATAGCACGTGAACTGGGAATCACGTTGATCATACACGAACTGTATGGAGGGGAACACCATACAGCCATCTTGAGAGGTGGCGAACCTAACAAGAAGATATTCCGTGTGGCACATCTAAGGAGGGCGAGAGATGGATACTACCGAGTAGTGGAGGAAGGAGACGTTCCTATGTTGGGTGAGTCTATGTGGTTGAGAAGATGAAGCTGAGTTGGGACAGAACATGCGAAGAAGGACTACAAAGAAGTCAGTGGGGAGTGGCTTGTGGAGAACATCTCAGATCAGCAGAGACCGGTCCTAGTTGAGAGTGAGAAACTCAGATGGATGATAAGAGTCATCGACTCATCCTAATCAGACTTTCCCCCCTCATCGGCATTCTCCTCCAAGGAGGATTTCCTCAAACTGGGAAAAGGAGAGAGAGTGGATCTAGGGGATACGATGACAATCTCGGTGAGTTGAGAAGGACAGAGATGGAAAGGTCGTTTGAATGACAAACATCAGCTGCGTAAGGGCGACACATTGTCTAAAAAAGAAGTACCCGTACATCAAGCGATCGACGAGATCGTGAATTATGCGAACGAGGGTCACTATGTCATCGACATATCCTGCAGCTCTCTTTCACTGTTGGGATGTGTACATGAGATCGATGGTCATCTCAAGGAGCCATACAGATTCAATACTAAATCCGACGCTCTCAACTCCAATGCGATCGAGAGGATATATCTGTGAGTTGAAAGTGGAAGTAGAAAGAGAGAGTGGATATCTGAAGACAGAATAGTTACATCTCAATGGGTAAAGCCGTAACATGGTTTCATGTGGATGCCGATTCGACAGAGTCGATGAACGTTTTGTACTGTTCGAAAGATGCTCACAAGACATGGTACATCGTACCTACAAAATACACCCCATCTTTGGAGGCTTTNTTACATCTCAATGGGTAAAGCCGTAACATGGTTTCATGTGGATGCCGATTCGACAGAGTCGATGAACGTTCTGTACTGTTCGAAAGATGCTCACAAGACATGGTACATCGTACCTACAAAATACACCCCATCTTTGGAGGCTTTTCATGGTGAGAAGATGAATTCATCACGGACTATCATGGATGCCGATGATGATTGATCATGATGAAACAAAGTCGACTGTCGATGGATGACGAAAGAAAATCGATTGATGACTGATACAGGATCACCCATAAGGAAGCCCGATCTGACCAATCCCACTCCAGAAGATCTCATTGAGTGGAGGATTCCACATTATGTCATCGAACAGAAGGACAGAAGCGCTGTCTACACTCCTGCTGATTGTGCACATCTGGTCATTTCCGAACACCCAAAGGAAAAAAAAGTAAGTAGTATTCATTCAGGCATCAGATCATTGAGATGACACAGCAGCCATGGTTTTGTTCCATCGCCACTGATCTATGTCTCCTTCGATCCCTGGACCGGTCCGTTCGAAAGAGCATGGGTGATCATTTCCAATCAACCATCTCGATCTGAGTTGGAACAGCTGCGGATGAATTCAATCGCTTGATGCCCGAAATCTACCCGTCATCAGACTTTCACATGATAGAGACTGCATTCAGGTGCCTCTCAGACATCTCCGCAGAAATCAACGAGAAGGACGATTTAACGAAGACGGAACGGAGGTCGCTCTCTTCTACCTGGAAGCGAATCAGGCCTTTGATGCTGAAAGCCAAGGATGCAGAGTATTTTCCGTTACTCGAAACGAACTCACAGTGCAGTCGGTGTGTACCTCTCATCCATACGGTTCCATCCTCCGATATTCGATTGATAGGCTCAGTTGTGGATTATACTCATGGCCAATCGTTTGGTGTCACGAGGAGGAATTGTGGGGGATGATCTGTGACTTCTGTTATCAGAGAGAACCCAACCGAGAGAAGAGCATATGCCGAACAGCACTCAAGTCAGCTCCAATAGCAAAAAGCATCAAAGAGTTAGACAAGATGTTTAAGGTGCTCGGCTACGACATTTCCACCTCTCCAGCGACTTCGGAATAGATCAGAACTTTGAACAATTTCTCGTGGCTCTGACATCGTTTGTTTCTCCATAGGAGAGAAGGAGAAGACTGAGACGATGAGCAAATTTTCTTGTTCACGCTGTTCTGTTCTAAGGAGTCAATCTCGTGATGTCGAAATGAGATGAGATTTCGGATGTGATCGAAGTCGAGGGGATTGGATGATGATGACGATGATGCCTCACAGCAGAACAGAAGCGAGTGGGGAAGACTTCTCCGGGGATGATGAACGTCGTCGTGTTTGGACCACAGTTGAAACAGAAGAGGGGCACGGCATAGATAGCCACAAAGACCTTGGGTGCGTGAGCCTTCAAGAGATCGTAGAAGATGGCCAGAGCAGATGGTGAGACCCGCGAAACCAAAGATCTGCATGGGCTTCCGATCTGCCTTCAAGTCAGACACCAGCTTCACGTGACTTCGACTGACCTACGACGTTGATGAGAGCGATAGCCACACAGTATCCTGGCAGGAGGCCCATACAAACGGCCACAGTGTTTCCCTTGGCGATGGACGTGAAGAGGGTGTACGCGTCTCCGTTTTGTGTAAACCCGATCTGATCGATGATGTAAGATTGGTTAAGCGTGATGCCGGAGTAAGCGACGTCCAAGAGAAACCAAGCACTAGCGGTGCCTAAGAGGACCTTTCCGTTCTTCCACTGACCAAAGTGGGATTAGAATTCGGCGAAGGTGGCCGTCTTTTTGTCGTTCATTTACTTCTGTTTGGTGAAACGTGAGCTCTCACGACAGAAGAACAGAACTAGGCCAAAAAAACCCTGCACCACATCAGATGACCATTCAAGGTTCCTTGCCATCAGCAAGTGTGGATCGAAGAGGGCAACCCGTGATATCGCTTTAAAGGACGATCCCAACAGAAGAGTGACGATCTATTACAGCAAATGCCGTGCGGATGATAACACATGATCACACATGATCGAATTTCGGTTTCGTACATCGAATAGTCTCTTCTGACGTATCTTACGTCTATCTGAGTCGAAAGGAGCGAACTCCGACGTCTACAACGAAGTTGGTCCATGTGTATCCATGTGTTAACACGTGGATAAATCGATCATGATCATTGGGGGGGGGTGATGCAGTTCACTTCCAATTTTTTCATTGTTTCATTGGTAGTTTTAATTGTTGTTGTTTGCTTTCCTCTGTATGTTCTTTGTACTTTGATACGCGAAAATTAGTGTCAACTTCATCAATCCGCAGGACGACGATCTCGATGATCATCGAGACAACGGTGGCGTGAGTTGGTGATCACGTGTGATGCATCATCACCTTGTGTTGAGAGATGCACTTCTCGAACAGATGGATGAAGTCGATGACCAAAATAATGCAACAAGATTGCATGCTCTTTATTGGCTAATTCTTGCCAAACGTGTGATGTGCCGCTTGACATTGCTTTCCGTGTCTCTTGTGACCTTGCATCCTCTCCTCTTCTTCCTTCCTCATCCTCGAGAGCGGAGTCTCTGATCTCTTCGTTGTGATGTGTGCCCGGTTTTACTGTAATGCATCTCATCCGCATGACATGCAACTGTAACATTCGTGAATTACAGGCGCACCTGCAACCCAGATCTGATCCAGCATTCCACCCTCTCATTCCATCTACATTCAAATCATTCTCTTCTCATGTCTCGAAGGATCCCTCCTTTTAAAAATCCAGGAGAGGAGGGGGGATCTCATCGAATACCTTCTGCCCCACGAAACGGTAGAGCGTGTCGAACACCTGGATGGCAGCCTCTCTCACGTCCTCCGATTCGTCACGAGCAGCGCACGGCAGGGATGGTACGGGAGTACAATCGCATGTGACTTGTCGGGTGAATCGAAATCCTTCTCCGAGATAGAGGATTGATCTCAAAGAGAATGTTGTCTCCCAATTTCTGAACATCCTTTTGGATACCTGTGGAGGTGAGATCGAGTGAAGGAGGGTGGATCACCTGTCGCTTATCGAATAAGGTGGAACCGAGACAGTCGATGACGATTCTCATGAGGTTGACGAAGAGGGCCTTGGGTGCGTTCTGAATGACTTTCTTCCAGACCAGGAAGGCCTTTTGTCTTACGACCAAGGACATATCGTTACGGATCAAGTAGAGAACAGCGATGATCTTATTCCTCTTGTCGAATCCAAACCGACTGTTCTTTTCGTCAGTCCTTTTCTTATCCAAGATTTGGGTAAAAAAAATGGACGTGGATGGGATTTGAAGTGTGGAACGCGGATTCTCACCAGTGTCTTTGTTTTCTTGGCCACCTTCACCCTTCCAGGAGTACCAAGTGTTACCCTGCATCTTGAAGGTGAAACGTGTGTTGTCTGAAGACATCTGAGAGGTGGTAGTAGGTCTCATACGAGATAGAACCCTCTCTGACGTGAGGCTTTGTGTCACTCGAGATGCTGAGCATCTCAGGGGAGAGATTTTTGAATCAGGAGATGTCGAGGGCAGCGAGATGGACTTTGAGCGGCACTCGACGGAACCGACGTTGGACTTGATGTTATCCAGGATGAGTCCAGAGAATCTGTCCTCCCCCCTCCTTGGATGAGAGGTCCAACGGCCTTCGAGCCGATTTCTCTCACCTTCCATCGTGATTACCTTGTGATAAAATTCCATGTCTTCGTCTCAGCCAGCCATCTCATGTTTCCCAAGATCTGCGCTGCCTTCTTCTGGATCGATCTGTGCTACCTCTGTGGATGATGAGTCCAACGACAAAGAAGCCGTCGATTGAGTGAACAAAGTTGGTGAGTGTATGCCTCCAGGGTGTCTCTCCCGTGTAGATATCAGGGTCTATGCTGCCCTCGAGGAGGATGGGCACGTGCATCTGAACCTCAGAGTTTCGAATGACACGGCCGATGTGCTTGAGGGCCTCTTCAACGATCTCTTGCACTTGGTTGTGGGTGTCTGTATCAGAACGATGGACAATTTGGGTTCGATCGTGGGAGGCAGGATGCTTGGGGCAGCAGAGGGTCATGGAGTTGAGCAGTTCGGGAGGCATTCTTCTTCGCCTTCCAATGTATTGGGCCACGATAACACGGGAAGGATCGACTTCCTTTCTGACAGACAATGGTGTAGCGCTGCTCTTAGAAGACGAGACGCTCGGCGTCCTCTCGTGATCTCGTGTGAGAGTGATTCGGCCCATCAGATTGTAATGTTGGTGTATAGGGCATGTTCAATCGGACCATCTTCACACCCCTCTTTTGCACCGCCTCTGCGATTGTGGCTGATTCTCCCACTGGTGGGAGGTACAGATCTTTCACCACCCCTACACTGTGGCTCTCAATCTCTCCTCTCATAGATGTCATTTCCATTTCTTTCTCACCTTCTGGAGGTTCAGAAGTGTTGTCTTTGTCTGGATGAGAGTTCCGCTGACTTGACAAAAACAAACGGGTTGATCTGAAAGAGAAAGAGGGAAAAACAGAAAGTCGAGCCGGGTCATTGTAATGAGAAAAAGCCGCGCCTTTTCCGAAAACCTAACGGTGAAACGGATGCGGTAAGAAGTAACCCTACCACAAATGGTGGAGATCACATCACATCGCATCACATCAGATCAAATCAGGAGTGCGGGTCGAAAAAAAAAGGAAACGGGTCGCAATAGCAATGGTCACCACAGAACGAATGCAAAAGCTGAGTCGCTACATCCGCTTTACTGTAACCAAAAGACCGTTTGACGTTGTGTGCCTGTGGTCGTGTTTGTATCTGCTGTTGTCAATCAAAGGATGTCTCTTCCAAGTGGCGCAAGATGCGAAGAAAAGAAAGAGCATTTCGGAGGACCATCCACGATCCGTGGCTGCCCTAGGTTTCTTCGACACGACTGTATTCATTATAGTAGATGTTGGTAATGAAGATGGTGGCGTTCTTCCGGTGTGATGAAGAGACCGAGAGAGACGAAACCACAGTGTTGGATTCAAAGGTGGACAATCCACCAAGACAAAGAATGATCCGAAGAAGACCCACTGGCAGACAGAGAAAAGGCAAACGGTTGGTGAAATGGTTTGGCACAGATAACGAGTTGAGCAAGTCAAGGAGGCCAAATGATGAAGTTGATGTCGTGGTATTGACAGACATATTCCAGTCGGATGGTACTATATTGATACTTTAGATTACCTCTCTCGTCAGAACACGATCTGACGCACACATAACATATGTTACGCCTGGAGCTGCAGCCGAGTTCACGAGACACTCAGAGGTGACGGGTCTAAATAGGTCTTCCATCATCTGAACCAATTAGGAACACATCAGAGCTCTTTGATGGAAGCAGCGCTGCCACTGGAGTCTACAAGTTTGGAGGATGATCAGTAACCTCCTCTCCATCAGCAACAAGACAGTGAAAGCAGCGATCGAAAAGACACAAAGGGTAGAGAAGCTCGACTTAACCTTTGACGGTTTTGGGCCTCTCAACTTTCACGTGAGATGAGATGGTGAACCACCTCCACTGATACAAAATACAAAGACACGCAGAGAGGATCAGGGAGGTGTTGAATGCTTTGAAATGAGCCAAACATTCATGCAGAATCCGAATCATCGCCTCAATCATTCATCATCGTCGATCGTTGGTCATCTAAATATGAGCGGCTGCCGCTTTCAGTGAAGGAGTCCGACATCTACCCCCTCACAGTGCCCACGACTCGAAGTAATAATCGAGACAAGTATCACCGGCTGTTAAGATGGACGATTGACATTCGATCAGCACTGAGAGTAGTGAGATCGAGAGTGAAACCACGAACAGAACCACTTGAGGCCATCGACCGACGATCACTCGTCGCCTGGGAAGATGAGGACGTCTCACCTGCTGACCAGGCGGTGATCAAGAGCGAGACGACATCGATGCACGAACGATCCTTCACATCATCCATCAGCAGCACCTGGACGAAAAGAGCTGCTTACCAGGTGATGATCGTGACGTTATCAAACGACAAGTTTCCGTGGACGATGCTCATCTCTCTCAGATAGATCATTGTACGATTCTACCAGAGATGACAGCGTAAAGGCGGCTGCCATCGAATTGGCAAAGGCTGCCGTCAATCAGGTCATCGAGAGCGTCACAGGAGGCTTGGCGGAATAATGGGCACAATAAATTGAACCGGACCATTTTTTTGTATCGGGGCAGGGACAAATTCTCTCATCCCCATGAAGAGCTGGACAGAAACAGACTTCGCTCTCAATATTCCAGATAACGAGACAGTTTATTTCAAGAACATCAAATTGGAACGGCTGGACGGTGATGACAACTGCATTCTCTTCGCCCTTGGATATCTTGTGCCCAATTCAGACGACATCCCATTCAGTTTCTCGTCGAGAGAACTGGTTCAGATACACCCAAACAACGTCTCACACTCCAGCCGTCACATGATCATCCTCCTGAGAGGAGATCAGATCTTCTTGGACAGCTGCATCTTCCAAGACGCTTCAATCAAAGGAACAATATACTTCAAAGGTTCCATCACTGTCAATGGACGAATCATTCATGAAGAGACCTGCCTCAGCGTTGGAGATGAGATCTACCTTTGGCTTCAAGGAAGGAAGATATTCCATTGTTTCATTGAGAAACGTTCTGAGGGTTCAGTGGTAAGTCCATCTGTCACTGCTCGATGTGACGATGAGATAATGGAATTCCAGAGTTGCAGACCCCAACAGAAGTTTGCTTCTAAATGGGAGAAATGCAAGACCCCAGGCAAACTTGGGCAGTCCGCCAAAAGGAGGGTCCGAGACATCGTCAGTACGCCCATCTCTAAGGGACCCACCAGAGCAGCTGATCTTCACCCACCGACACCCTTTGCGATCAACACGCCCATCTCTAAGGGATCCGTCAGAGGATCTGATCTTCACCCACCGACACCCTTTGCTATCAACACGCCCATCTCTAAGAGACCCACCAGAGTAGCTGACTTTCACCCACCGATACCCTTTGCCATCAGCACGCCCATCTCTAAGGGAATCACCAGAGGATCTGATCTTCACCCACCAGCCTCTACAACTACACCCTCTTCCTTCCAATCGACTCCGCACAGAGAGGCCCTCTCAGTCATCCATGCACCCATCACACCACTCAGGAAGAAATCGTCCTCGCCATTGGAAGAAAAGAACGAGAAGAAGCGTTATCGTACTTCGCCTCATCCCTCGGCGAAAAAGGTAGCACCTGGCATTTCAAACAAGAAGAAAGCTGCCATCTTTGCAGAGGAAGAGCCATACTGCAGCGAGAAGGTGAGACACGAAGGCGAGCGTCTGTCCGCACCTTCGCTACACCGAAACATCTCACGCCTGTCTCAGACCAGACCCTCAAGGACGGAAGATGAGCCTTCTCTCTTCGTTCCTGCATTCGAAGAGGTTCCAACAAAACAGAAGGCAGTGCCATCCCACACGATGAAAAGGAACCGATCCGCTCCGCACGGCGATAGCGGTCGCTAGATATCATGTCTCCCAAATAAATCCTCTTCTTTCTGTGAATTGACTTTCACCATCATGACTCGGAGGTCATCATCCCCATCCTTCTGCGGGTTCTGAGAGAATGGATACTCCGAGTCAAGCCGAACCATTCTCTTCCGTGTTTCCATCATCACACCTCTCGCATTGAAGGAGATGTGTGATCAACGAAGCATTGGAGCCAAAAGGAATGAAGATCCCAAGAGCCACCTCCGCGAATAGACGGGAGCAATGGGGTGAGCTTGCGGTCTCAGACGATTCTTAACATACAGTAGGAAAGCGATTTCCTCCGAGTTGAATCGTTGGACACCACCCACATCGGTTTGGGTGGCTTCTCATCCGATCGATCGATCATCATCAATCATTGTTGATCGAACCTCCATCATTGATGTCGATCGTCATCAATCGTGGATCATCGTTCACCAATCCATCACACCATCGAACCCACATGCGGCTGCGGCTGCACGTGCAATCCAGTCAAATTGGCCCACAGACCTTTCCTCTCCCTCCGGCGTCGCTGTCTATTGCGTCTAATTCCTTCTTCACCTTGTACTACTCCCACTCTCACTACAACTGTCTAATGACCCTGATCATCACCTACGGAGATGCCGCCGTCTACAACCAGACAGCTGATTCGCCTGGTGCTCCAGCCTTCCTCCCACCGCAGGAGATCACCCACTCAGCCTTACAAATCAATCAAACTACAACGCGACGGCCATGAATGGCCAGACTCTCGTCATCTGACAACAAATACCAGTTGCCATGACGCTTGGCTACAAGGGAACGAATTTCATTGTACTGCTACCATCAGTGCCGAGAAGAGCAAGCCGGGTGAATATTTGCCGTTTATCCGATAGATATCTGCGAACCGTTGTACACGCCAAAGTCTCCGAGAAAGAGGTGGAAGATTTGATGATTGAGTCCGGATGATCTAACTCAACAGGATCATCTTTGTTAAGAGAAAGACACAGCGACAAAAATCATCACATGTGATCAATATAGAGTATTACAGATATTCATAGCGCAATGTGAAGACACAGGCGATGCGTTAGCCGTTGGAAATCAAGTGATCTGTCACCTGAAGTGTCGCAGCCTACGATACACAGTTGATCTTTATATGACGTTAGACCGTCGCACTAAGATTATTTATAGATGAACGAATCAACTATTGCGCTCAATCCTTCAGAATTATCCTCGGTTTATTTCTCTCTAAATCCTCTTTAACACTCCTACATCAAACTTGCTAGGAAAATCATAGGACATAGTGAAATTCTGAAAGGACACTCCCTTGCCATCGGAACTGAGACCACCGATTGTGAATGTGTGGCTCCACGTCGGGAGTGGTCTGTTGAGAAATGATTGTGTTGGAATGTAATAAAAATGCTCCCGAGACTGTTCCTTTGATAATCCCTCCATCTCTAGTTTCCATTTCCCGTTCCAACTGGTGAATACTGAAACCGTGTCAATTGATGAAATGAGAGATGTCAGAGTCACACCTGGGGGATGACCGCCGTGATAATAAAATCTGACTGTCACACTTCTGCGGATGACACCGCCGATATGGTGGAGGCTGTACGATAATGTGATGTTGTGCTCTCCAACCAGAACTTCTGCCGTCACATGACCCAATTGCCACACTTTTCCAACAATAAATACGGGCTCTCCAGCATCGATCGATCGTTTTGCGGTAGAGGCGATTTGGAGCATCAGCGGTTGCATACCCTCGTGACACATACGGACGTTGCAATAGCTGAAAGTTCGATGGATCCAGTCGAGATCCACTATCTTCTCCTCGGCTTGTTGACGGATGTTGTCGTATTCTTCTAGATAATACATATTGACATATGAATTATATGCCATATCTGCGTCTCCCCTTTCGTTATGTATCCAATATAGACTCTTCGCCGCCCAGAGTAGGCAAAGATTGATTTTGGAACACTCCTCTACGTGTCGTATAGCCTCATCGTATCTCTTTAAGAGAAAGTATTCCCTAGCATAGCCAATCTGAAGAAGAAACTTCCATAGTAGATCTTCTTCTCCGACATGTGATTGGATGATAGACAGAATTTTGAGTACTTGTTCGTGCTGTCCCAGACGACTCAACAGTACAGAGTGAATGTACATCGTATTGAGATGTGTCGGTGGAATGATTTTTGATATGTTACGCGCCAGCTCGATACCGTGTCTGATTATCATGTGAGATAGTGAAGCCATCATGATGATATTACCCTTGAGATACGAGACGGTTGAGTAGAACAGCTACATATTCAGGGCACATTGTCTCAGAGGTGTAGTTCTTCAAGGTAATTTGGAGTAATGATATGGCATGTGCTGGATTGGCATCAGCCAATGTCATTCCCTCCATCAGTATCAGGCAGTTCATCTGAAATCATGTCAATAAATCGAATTCAGATGGTAACGTACGTTACGCTGTGTCTTGACGTCATGCCAAGTCCTCTTCGTTTCGAATATATGATCCATCATTTCCGGACGCAATACATCCATCATATAGGTAGCGATATCTCTGTACATTTCGGCTTCGTTAGTGCTGAGCCGTGATCTGATACACGCGTGTATGAGTGGATTCATGCGGAAAACCTGAGACGTACTATCAGAACGAACGTAAGATCAATTAGGATGTTCTCACTTTCTCCAAGGGAAAAGTTCTAAGAATGAAATTGTCACGCGCCCAAGCTAACACTCGCATGATCAGCTCCAATCTGGGTGTAGGACCGTCCGGTATCAACATTCGCCCCATCTCAGTATCTGCATATATATTAGCACCAACACCATTGTACAATCTATCGCGATATTTACCAAAGAGTGAAATGCTTATACACATTCAATTGACCGGCAGACACGAAAAAAGATGATGTGATTGATCGACTCACCCGAAACATTCATCAGGAGAAGAGTATGGTAATGTATGGGCAGTGAGCCTAAGACACTTGATAGCTTCATGACTTCGCAAGTGAGCGGATGATTCCTACACGTTTCGTCTATGACATCTTCCAGATGACCTCTACACTTGTTGAAGTGTCTCAACGCGAACTCCTACGCAAGTGTCAGCTGTCATTACATGTCATTCTAACTCACATCGGTGATGACGTCACATATACCGGATTGTAGTGGCTTCTCTATCCAAGCGATATAATCTAGAACTTCTTCGATGCAAGGTGGGTATCCCATGAAATAATCATTCAGCCTGAGGAGTCCACACTCGTTCTTTTTGACATCTTCTGCTGAATATCTCTTTCCCGCAAACTCTAGAGTGTCGTTACAACTGAGCCCGTTTAACTGGACAGTGATGAAGCTCTGACGATGACGTTTGCTCATGGCAGATGATGAGGTCATGATGACGTGTGCATCAGAATCCGGTCTACGCAGAAATAACTCTGATATTTCAGACGAATTAACTATCGAACCGATCAGAATGACGTGTAATTCTCCACAACTCACCGTATTCGAATATGAATAGATTAGGTTTCGCATGTATCTCTGGAAGACACGCATACAGTTGGCGGGCGGCTTTTCGTCCTTTCACCGATATGTTACATCTCAGTTCCACTGCTGCCGCGGCGATATCGGCGTCAAAATGTGATACGGTGGTGGCGTTGAAGATCATTATGCTTCCATAAGAATCTCGGTATCGTCGGACGTAGGCACCGATGAACTCAGAATGACCGGTTCCCTTCATGCCCTGAACGAAGGCGTCGGTTCGGTTCTCAAAGTACGCGTCGTGTATCGTTTTCATCCCCTGTCACACGTGTCAATCTGACACCGAGACGGTTTGAATCGAAGACGTACGTTCTGGTCACTCGTATAGAGTGGATTCGGGGGATACATTCCATAATAATACGGTTTGGGCATGGCTTCAGTACATCAGTCATGATCGTAGAGGAAGTTCACCTTTCGGTGCCGTCCGGCCGTCCGTCCAATCGGAATAAAAGTTGTACGTCAGTCCTATAACGACCATAATGACGACGAACGACAGCCATCTCAGATTGGACCAAGTCAGCGCTTGTATTTGATACGTATCCACTCTCTCTATGCCGTCTTCACTCGACCTGACCGCGGACGGCATGGCCTGTTTCACGTCCGTAGTGATGAAACCTGTGCTCTGAACACCATCTATCGACATGTGTCAGATGGACAGATCTGAATCCATCTCGCAGGACATACCCATCTCGTAATCGTACACTCCTATTCTGGGTAACGCGAGCATCGCTTCGATGATGCGTGATGGACTCCACGATCTGATGTTGGATTTCCGCTTTGGATCCGACGTAAGATAGAATTTATCACTGATGACTGTCTTAGAGCGAACAGTATCGAACTCGACTGATCCGTAAGGGATCGGTGGAGATTCTAGTAGTGGCAGTATTGAATCAGGGTTACAATCCAACCAGTTCGACATAAATTCGTCCAACCCCTCTAGATCCATGAAGAGATTCGTAGAGTCTGCCAGGATTGTATCTGTATACGCATCAGATCGACCGGAAAGATGTGTTCGTTCCAGGCGTCGCTGGATTATGTCGATTTTGCAATTGTTGATGTTTTTGGATTTCGGTTCACTCACCATCTGTAGGTTTCGGTACTTCATCAGCCACTGTTTCCTGCGTCTGACCATTCTTACGCTTCTTGTTTGATGAATCTGACGGATACGTCAGCTGTCTTCTCCAAATATCTGACCATTTCGATCTTGTCACCCTCGACGATTTGCTGAGGGTCAGGAAGAATCAACTTCGTGGGCGTGGGCGCGGTCGAATCTCTGGCGGACGATATGGCCCACAACTTGAATCTTTTGCTCTTGGTCAATGCGAAGACTCTCCCCGAGCGTTCGTTCGAACCCCCACAATCAATCCGTATGATGTTGTCACTCAGAGGCTTCCAACTGCCTGTGATCGACATGTCGCACTGCGACGATTAGTCCATCGATGGTCTCGACGTTCTTACCCCTGATTTATTTTTGTTATTCTTGTTGATGGGTATCGGTTTCCACGTAGTGAAATATAAGGCGTGATTCATCTTCCCTTGGTGGACGATTTGATTGAACTGTTCATCGGATAGATCTTCTATTTTTTGAAAGGCCTTCTATGATCAGAACTGATCCGAGGGCTGATCAATGAGACCATACCTTTCCCAATCTCTCCAGAAGCTCCTTCTGATAGCCGTTCAGTGAAGCGGGTGTTGCAGACAATATTGCTCCATCAGAGAAGATGAGGTCGATATCTTGTTCTATCCCTTGGATTTCGTCCATGTGTCTACGTCGAGGTCGCCGAAATTTTGACTCTCATCACCGTATCAAGGATTTTGACGGCTTCAAATTCTCCGTATACTACAACGAGGGAACCTTGAAATCACAAATAACAGTCACAGACCTCCATTCCACCACCGTGGGGACTCTCCAGGAGCTCAACGACGCTGTGGTGCTAGGCTCATGTGACATACTACGACACCGAGCCAGAACACTCAACGATCCGGTCGGCTTCTTCATTTCCTTCTGTTCCGCTGTGGCCTCGAATCCATGTGAAGGTGATTTGGGATCCTGCCATCTTCCTCTTTCTCCCTTCGTTGGATATCCTCAGGGCCAGCGGTCGGTTCAAGTCGTTGTTGATCGAAGGTAGAGCTACTCTTCGATTGGTGATGTTAGCGTGTGGACCGCTGATTGATTGTCTAACATGATCTCCAGATCTTGTGTGATGCTGATGGCTTCCCAGCACCTTCGATCGGTCCGTTCAGTTCCGCTTCGTAGATCACGTGTCCCATCGGTGACCTCTTGGCGGCGTTGAAAGGTGAATCTCCTTCGTGGTAGATTCCGTAGCCGGCTCTTCCTTGAGTGTCGAGTGACCCGTTTGTGTAGATCGTCATCTTCTCTCTTCTCCTTGGTGCTCGTGGTTTCTCCTGGCTGATCAGCGATTCGTCCAGTTTCTGTTGGTGCTCAGGTAAGATTTTGTCCTCTTCGTGTGGTTCCTTCTTGTTGGCGGACCATTGTATACGGTACCGTTTCCACTGGCCGTCGCTAAGCTTCTTCCCAGATTCTCACGTGCATTCGACGGGGCTGAGATTTGAATGGTCCTGTTCGTACGGAGAGCTTGACCCCTAAGCTCTCGGCGGTGGAGTAGAGTCGGTACAACTGTGTGGCTTTCCTGTTCTTCTTGTACGGGCTGAGGGTGTCGCTCTCTCATTCCATCGATTGATCATAGAGGTGAGAGGTGACCACTTGTCGTGTCTGAGGGCATGCAGCGTCGAGTCCCTTGGTGATGTAGCAGTCCATGGTGAGGGCCCTTGCCAGCTGCTCGATACCATAGCCACCGAGGTGTCTGGGTATGAAGGCTGCTTCTCGAGGTGAGGTCCATAGTTGTCTTTCGGCTCGTCTGATGATATCAGCGTGGAGGTTGTCCATCTCCTTGAGAAAGGTGGGCTTCATCCACGCGGTGCCGATGTAGTACCGGAAGATGGAGACCACGAGGGTGTTGATCGCCCGGCTGACGGCGTAGATCGGTGCCATCCGGTAGTAGGTGATGGCGGATTGCACGAGGTTGACTCTCTGGCGAACGGTGTAGCCGTAGCCCGAGTTCTCCATCCAGATGATGCCCACATCGATCTGGACGATGAAGAGTGTGGGGCTGAGTGTGTCACCCCGTCCAACACCTCCGTCTGTTGGTTTCCACTCCGTGATGCCGTAAATGTGATGATCGATAGGATGGCTCCCACTGACACGCTCATAAGCAGGGTGAGGGCGAATTGATTCACGTGGAAGCTGAGGATGTGCCGAAGGGCGTCGTATCATCACAGGTCAAGAACTACCAACAGAAGTGAGCTGCGAAGAATCGACCGAGAGAGGAGAAGAAAGAGGAAGAGGAGAGTGAACAACTGTTCATCAAGAAGCGAAGAGGGGGATGGCTATCTCGTCTGATTTGGTGGGGTATCTCTCTTTCGCTGGATCAGCGGTGTCACCAACGCTCCTCCCATCAGCTGTCATCTCATGCCAGCTGCCTTCCTCTTCTCATCTCTCTATCACTCACCAGCATCGCTCCTCTTATCTCAGCTACGTTCGAGTAGAAGTTTGACCCGGTCACTGTGATCGCTCCCTCTTGCCCTGTGTTCCTCCTTCGCGTCCAACGTTGTTCTGGACGCCCCTTTCTCTACCAGCACCGTCGTATGTCCATCTTCTCTAAGAACGTACCATCTGCAGACTGCACAACATTGTTCAATAAATCGTATGTTCAATTTACATTTATTCTCGGCAATCATTCCGAATTTGGCAAATCTCAGTTGATCCAAAGTGTTCCAGGTTGCTGATGGACATTCTCTCGTACATTTGAATTTCACAAGAAGAAGCAAAAGTGATCCAAAGGATCAAGGACAATGCTACAATTGGAACGATGCTATTCATTCAATTTTCATTCTTTGAAAAGAGTCTACAGCTAGTTCGTGATTGACTTGGTAGTTGTTCAAGGTAGCTTGGAAAGCGGCACGTAATGTGTCATCTTCAATCTTAATGCGCTGCCAACTCCAATCTGGATGTTTACCGAGTGTCTTCTTGGACATTGTGTTATATTTCGGCTGTGTTTTGTGAATCAGGTTGGCCTCCAGAGTTTTGACATCCTGATAATCGGAATTGGTGCTACATAGGTACACGAAGCATCGGTCTGAGATACCATCCTCTTTAATCTTGTCGTGACTGCAGTGTTCCAGTCAGCAATTTCATCACGAGTCATTTTCATGTATATTTTGAGACCAAAGCTCACCATTTGTGGTCTTTGTGTCTGTTGTAGATATCGATTGAAATGCCCACGTATATGACTATCTCTTTCTCTTGCTGCTCCTCGGTGAAAACATACATGGACACCGGCTTTGGAATGATCAATGTGCGTATGATCTCTTGGGTCTTGTTGAAGGATCTGGCCGACTTGATTTCTTTCATGGCTTCATTCCATGTTGAAGAATAAATTTCGCGTAGCTTCTCTTTGGATCTTGATGATTGAGGATCATCACCCTCAGGGTCATCATTCCAGTCAACCTCAAGTAGATCTGTGAGTGCATTGCTTAGTGTGTCTTGCGGATCAGAGAAATCTTCATCCTGCGTGTGATGAGTCATAATCATCACAACGATTGCCAAGAGGCGCACCTCTTGCCGCCAATCAGATGTGAAATCTTCTAAGGATGCCCAGAATTGTTTGAGTTTACGGGCTATATTTTCGTGCACACGCCAGTGATAAAAGAGGTCGCTACCTGTCTCCCAATTTACTGCATAGATATCTGACCGTAATTCATCAAGCCCAACGCATGCTTCCTCAAGCATCTCTTGCCTATCTTCAGACATGTCTACGATTTGGTCAAGGTCCTCGTCCTCGTCAAAATAGGATCCAGGCTGCATGTTCTCGGCAGCCCAGGTGCGATTTCTTAGGTGGGAGTCCAACTCTTCCATCTCTTCCTCCAGACTGGAGATCTGTCTTGCAAATTTCTCATTCATTTCGTCCCAGAGTTCCGACAACTATTCATGTTATAATGAAGATCATCTGCAAGTGGTGACTCACTCGCACCTGCACATCCTCTTCAAGAACCTGATTCAACCATTCCATCTGTAATGTCTGCAGAACGTCATACGTCCCATGTGAGATGTATTGTTTCTGTTCAATGTGAGCGACAAAATCTGATTACAAGGGAGCGGAATCACAGATGCAGAAGAGCTCACCGCGGTCTCCCTCAATTCGCAATATGGGATCCGTTTTCTGACTGAGAGTCTGATCTCTTCCATTCAACTTGAGCGGAAGATGTAAATAAAAGAACGTTTTGGGCAATGGATTTGGTTTTTCTGGTCGGTGTCCATGCATTTGGATCACTAATTTTTTTGTCGTGCATATTCCAGTAGTCGGGCGAGAAGTGATCCATTCTCAATGCACCATTTGACTACCAACCGGAAAAACCGAATCAATGCGCCGCCAAAATGAGAAAATTGCCAAATGTAGACCTTGAGAGGATTTGACAGGGACGGGAACAAGGCCATGGCTCGCGTCGAAGTCATTTTGCAACTGCACACACAAAGAGAATGTCGATATGAAAAAGCAATATGGTGAGTTGGTCGTATATGAGAGGTGACACCTTACTGATTGAACATCAGACGACGGATGGGTTTTCAATCGTATCTGAGTGATGTCGAGGAATCAGAGACAACTGATGTCATTGAGATATGCATACGACGACACATGCGAGAGAAGAACAGTCGCATCATAATCGGACCCGATCGGACACGCATTCAGTCCCAATTACATTGCAGCGACGACACCTTTAATCACGCTTATCAACGAGTGCTGAGAGAATGGTGGGATGGCAGGAGCACCTGAATAAGACCACCCTCACGACGCAATCGGTGCGAGACATCATGGACACGATCTATCACTCGTCGTAGTGGTCACTGGCGTCACAGGACGAGCTGCTGTCGGTCATCCGCTCTTTTTATGAACAGAGTGAGGCTGAAACCATACGGAGACGACAGCAGAGGTCTGGATTGGAGAATAGAGTTGTGGTGAGTTGTCACCTCTTTCCTATCGTCAGACTAACACCTGGTCATAGATCACGAACCAAGACATCCACGCCGCAAAGATGTTGGGACGACAGGATTTCCCCACTCTCCATCACATGAGAGTCTAACACGCGTTAGAGGCGTTCATTCCAATGAGTATCAGCCTTCGAGACTGCAATCTGGGCCTTTTTTGAAGACTGGGACGTTCATCATCGATGAACGGTGAGACGTCTTTCACGGTTGATAGTGACTGATCCTTATACAGGTAGCATGCCGTACGATCTCTTCGAAGCGGAACGATCGGCGACATCAGCGAACAGAAGAATGCCTCGGTCTAGTGGACTGAGCGTCTACCATCACGTAAATCAGTATCGATATGGATTCCCCAAGTGAAAGACTGCAACACGCCGTGGTGGGAGAGATACTATCGAGACAGAAGTGAGTGAAATTGTTATAAGATCCATCAGCTAACGTGTTCGTAGATAACCAGATCACAAAGCACTACTGTACAGACGTGGATTTCCGCATCCGCTCAAAAACGTTCATCGTCTACATTTGAGTTTCGATTCCAAGACAAACATTTTGTTCGGCTCTCTCTTTCCTCTCACCTCGTAGTCACACATACCATCCTTCCGTCATCCAATTGAGGTGGGTTGAAAAGAATACAGACGAAGGCGCTTTGTTTCTTAGTTCTCCTTCTTCTCTCCATCCAATTGAGAGAGGTGAATCCACATCGACTCTGATCTACAGGATGGTAGACGCACAGTCCACTAGACCAAGGCACTGTTCTGTTCGATGAGACCTCTTACGGTTCTCGTGTGAGACGATGTCGCGGTGGTAATCAATAAAGGCGATCAAGCATTTTCTGCCCTCTTCGATTCTCTTCAAACTCTTCTCCACTCTCTCTGTAAAGTCTTTATACTGTAACGTCTGAGTCAGTGTCTACCGTGTGGAGTTGACCTGTGATATACCTCCAACTTCAACTCAAGGAGGAACCTTATAGACTTCTCCCGCTTCATCGTCGAATCTGAGCCGCCAATGGACATCTAAAGAAGATTCTTGGCTCCACACCAGACCTTGATCCAGTGTTCTGTAGAAGGTAGATCTCATTGTCTTGCGACCATGTTCGTCTCTTACATCTCCACAGTGACTTTAGAGGTGTTGGGCGTGAGACAATCCTCTGCATCGGAAGTTCAGAAATCGAACTCCGATCGTGCAGGAAATCTTCTGCAACGGAGGTTCAGAAATCAAACTCCGTTGGACGTCTCTGATCGTTGGATGAGACAGGCAGTAGAGACAAAAGAAACAAGTCAAAAGTGAGACGTAAAGTAAAGAGACGTCGAGAAGAGCTGGGTGGTATGACGGCTGAAGATCTTCTCACGATCGGAGGTTGTAAACTCAGAGAGTCTCAACAGCGCCATATTGACAGAACTGAAGGTGAAATCGTCATCCTTCGTGCATTGATGCTGATTCCGGTGGTGATGACTGATCGACCCATCATCAAACGACACCTCTATATCAGGACAAAAGCGAACGCCACAGGTCGATTGAAGCGCCGCCATATTCTACCATTAGAGCGCTCTCGATGGTTTAAGTCCCTCATCGCTCGCTTGTCTGATTAGACCTTTCTCTAGAACATCAGCAGACGCCTTCAACGGTTGTTTGTCGGCTACGAAGCCCGAGAATGAAAGTTTGAAACGTCATGGTGAAAGGACGAACCTGCCATGTGCGATGAACTTGCGGTGCCCTCCTCTGATCCAGACACCCAAACACATTTCGTGGCCTATTCTGTTTATTCGTTAGTTATTTGTGTTTGGGGTGGCTCCTCTTCTTTGCACACAGTTGTTTGCGAGCTTCCGAATGGGATCTCCAGGATATTTTTTTTACCGAGACCATTCGTGGTACAAATAATTGATCCCGCAAACGAAGAGAGAGGTCCAACGGAGATTAATTTTTGAACCTCCGTTGCAGAAGATTTTCTCACTATCGGAGATTAATTTCTGAACCTCCGATGCAGAAGATTTTCTCACTCGACATTTTTCTTTTGTCTATACCGCCTGTCTCATCCAACAATCAGAGACGTAACGGAGTTTGATTTCTGAACCTCCGGTGCAGAGAATTTTCTGCACGATCGGAGTTTGATTTCTGAACCTCCGTCAGCAGTGAGTTCGCATTGTTTCAAGTCAACGCCAGATCAACATCTTTATTGATAACACTCTCAACAGCGCCCTATTGACCAGAACTGAAGGTGAAACCGTCATCCATCGTGCATTGATGCTGATTCCGGTGGTGATGTTTGATCGACCCATCATCAAACGACACCTCTATGTCAGGACAAAAGC
>MDYQ01000240.1:0-75064 GCA_003024175.1 Planoprotostelium fungivorum | reverse complement strand
GACACGCGAACACTATCACCTCCACCCCACCGACCTACACCCCCACTCAACAACGTCGACAGCAGGAGCAAACCACCCGCGGAGGAAAACGTAAATCCATCTCGATCTCACTATGCTCCGATTTCGCCCAACGGTGTCAATCTGAACAACACTGACGCTCGCGCAATGTCTCCACCGGCAGCCCGCCCTGGCATCAGCAAGCCACCCCATGCAATGACATCGAGACCTTCTATGGAGAAGTCCTTACCTCCCAGACAGAATCCTCCTACCAGTAATGTCAACGGCCGGACGATGTCACCACCACCGGTCAGGCCCACGGAAGCTTTCGTCGACACGCAAAAGAATGTCGACAGCCGGACGATGTCACCACCACCGGTCAGGCCCACGGAAGCCGTTCAGCAGAACAACGACATCCAGGACATCGACATAAGGACCGTATCACCCAATCGACCCGGGCCCATCTACAACGCGTCACTCGTTCAGTCCGATCACCGCAACAAGCCACCCTCCACTGCGAGTGCATACGCACCCATACCCATGAGCATACGAAATCTCGAAGAAAACTCGACGCCTCAGAAGAAGCAACACTACTCTCCCTTCCCAAATGCTCCACCGACCCAGGCAGAACAACGCACTCTGTCTCCTCCCCCACACCGACCGCTCGGAAATGTAGACAAGCCGATGAGTCGAGAAGATAGTCACTATGCAGCCATACCCTCCATGTCCAACGTGAACATTGCAGATGGCAGGAAGATGTCACCACCACCCCTGCGCCCCGCCGAACCCGATTTACACTATGTCAACTCACCCGCCAGAGGCAACGTAAACAATGTCGACACCCGCACCTTATCTCCACCTCCACTTAGACCGGATAATAAGAAGGACGAGCCAGCACCTTCCCCGTACGGTGTCATGCCGAGGTCCGCACTAAACAATGTCGACAATCGGACCTTGTCACCCCCTCCCGGCCGACCCAACGAAGGAAAGATGGCCATATCAACTCCCTACGGTGTCATACCGCTCAAGTCCGGAAACAATGTCGACAACCGCCCCACTTCACCCGTTTCCCGCCTGCCGATCGATCCACCCCGCCCGAACAAAGAAGCTTCCTCACACTACGGAGCCTTCCCTTCCATGTCGAACCTAAACAATGTCGACAACCGCACTCTGTCACCACCACCGAACCGCCCGGTAAATAACGTCGACGGCCGGACCTTATCACCACCACCGAACCGTCCGGTAAACAATGTCGACAACCGCACTCTGTCACCACCACCTTCGAGGCCTGGCCCTTCAGATTCAAATCGTGCACTATCTCCCCCGCCCAATCGTGATCACCGTTTGGAACCTCCACCTCTGCGATCTGCCTTTGCAGACAGTCGAACTCTGACGAGGGAGGACAAGGGAATACGAGCCCCCCCCGCCTCACTCAACGAACACTGGGGGGAGAACATGCAGGGTCAAAAAATGGCGGGAACGGGGATCGAACTGCCCCCGTCACCGTCGTACGCGAAACCTCACACCGCCATCACTTCTGTGGCCAGCGGTAAAAGAAGCAGCGATGAAGATACGGATGGTTCAGGCATCAGCTTACCCGACGTAGACGACGACCAAGAGAAGAGCTCGCCATCCACTTTGAAGTCCAACGTGCAATCCGCAGAAATTCCGACGAAACAACACTCTTGGAGGCTAGAGAGGAGCCCGGGCGGCAGCAGAGAAAACTCGCCGAAAACTCAGTTCCTCAAATTGTCCGGGACGAAATCATTCAAACCACTCGTCACAAACTCGAGGGGAGGTGTGGCACAGCAGAGTGCAAGCATGACCGACAAAGTGAGATCCATCAGTGAGAAGAAAGATTCGAAGGAGAAGGTGAGGCACACGGTGTGACGTCACGTGACCTCCCACAGTTGGACAGTGTCGTGGGATCCTTTACGTTGGCGGCAGATTCACCGCTGCAGAGAACGACTGGATTTACGGTACCGCCCAGTGGAGGCAACGCAGAGAGAGATTGGGCGCCACCGCTCGTGGGAGGTCACAAGTGAGTGAGATTTTATCGGAATTTCGGTTGATGGAGGCAGGGTAGAGGACGATCGATCTACGTCACCCAGGAAGGAGAGACCACAGGGTGAGAAACTGACTAGAGTTTGGGAAATTTCTGAGAAAAATCAGGGGTCAGGGACCAACAGCTACCCGAGCAGGTGTCTGGCTACAAGGGAGTGAGTGCAATATAACTGTCGACATCGACAACTCATCACCCACACAGAGTGTTGTAGAAGAAGACAATTCACCCACCTCACTCCGGTGGTCTAACGCACAGCCCGCCCTCCGTCTTAAGGTGAAAATTTCAAGAACGATAGTTGAAACTTTTCGAATATTTCGCGAAATTATATTGAATTCTCCAGGCTCGCTCTTCGAACGCCGCGTTTGTACTCCGCGGCCTCGTGGCTCGTCTTCAACCCTGCACCGCAGACGCCGTCGTGACCCATTCGGACAACACGGGACAGAGCCGTGTCGACCTCCTCACTTCTACGGATATCGTGGAGCTGAGAGAAGCTTCTCACGGCTGGGAAGGCCTGGGAAACCTCTTACGCCTGTCACTGTCTCACATCCTGCACGAAGACAATTCAAAGACGCCGCTGGAGACGAGAAGGAGGATCCTCTACTTGTACGGATGCAGCGCCGGATGCTCAGAGAGGTGAGGACGGTGGATGGGGTGACGCTGAACGAGGCAGGGTATCGCTTCAGAAGATGAGTGACTCGGTGCTCAAGGTGGAGCACGGTGTCGTGATCGCCTGCGAACACAGGGAACCGAACGAGTGGCAGAAGGGAACGTGAAATGAAAGGATCGTTGTATGTTGAAGATTTGAACTGCGCATCTCTTCGCTATCTGACCGTTGCTGAGCTCTGTCACGGCAGAGACGGGTCCAGAATGACCAGAGAAGGTAGCGATGCACATTCCATCGAGTGTCCATATCTTCACTGTCTTGTCTGGCTCCCAGATGCTATCAGACCGTTGCTCAGATGGACTACTTAATAGATGGAACCCGAACGACCAGAGAAGGTAGCTGTACACCTACATGCACCGTCCGATGTCTATATCTTCACTGTCTTTTGTCCCAACTGCTGGAGTCTCAATCACTTGACTCGATGGACATCAGCAGTGAAGCCTTTATTTTCTCTGTGCTCCTTCGCTGGCATAGATCTGAGCCACGATGATGAAATCCACGACAATCTGAATGACACCACAAGCCAGGAACTGGAAGGGAGCACCAGTGGCGATGAAGTAGATCGTCTTGAATAAATCGCCTCCCAGCCAACTTCCAATGAGAGCCCAACTGTTCGTTGATTCAGTCTGTTGTCTTCATCGCGATCGTTCTTCACCTGAGACCGGCAGTCGAACCGTTTCTGTGATTGTCTAAAGCTTGTGGAACACCCAGACAGCTCTCGGTCAGGAGAGCGACGGTGCCAAGGACTTCCCAATATACAGGTGATGCGAATATGCCCGAGACGAGTAGGATGGCGAATGTGAAGGCACCGAGGAAGAAGACTGACGTGTGTGAGGAGGTTGGAACATGATGATGCTCACGATATGAATTGTAATCGGTCCAGTTCCAAAAGTCTTTGACAGAAGTGGGATCTTGTAAGATAGTCCTCCTACGAGCTGCAGCCGAAGTAGGAGAGAGGCGAACGCAGGCCTCTAACATCACCAGCTGTGCGATGATCATCACGATGCTCTGGAAGAGTAGAGTGTTCTCGAAAGGCTTTCCAATTCTACAGTGATGCATTAGCGAAAACGTGTCGTGGCGAGATGATTGTGCGTTTAGACTGTATCATTCGAGTTCACCTGAAGATACATCTCAAAATGTTGGAAACGAGGAGGATGAGAGAGACTCTGGTTGAGAAACCCTCAGAAGACTGCTTCTTCTCGAATGATTTGTATTGTGGAATATATCCAAGAACAGGTGCAAAGACCATGATGGCATCGAAGATGTATCCAAAGATCTCCATGTTGGTCGCTGACGATATGATGTAGCTCATCTGCCAGATTCAAATTTCGCGGATCACGTGCGCATCTGCGATCATAATGCCGGGCAATGAACAAGAAGCTCCACTTTCTCTTGTCTCTTTATTGGCTGTTTTTCCACGATAGGATACAGAACATTGTTCTCTCTGCGTGTCTCAAAAGTATGGTCTGTCACCTTCTGTGCTTTCACCATCTGTACGTCATCATCGTGTTGTGTGTATGAGATGATTATAAACTGTCGTGTGCTGCTTTTTCCGTGCATCTACGTGCGATGATGTCGATCTCGACGATGATGAGGTGAGTAATCACAAAAAATCGGAAATTCAAACATGATCAAATCGATATAATTACCTGAAAATGAAGTGACATCATCTATTTGGACATTCTTACTGATCAGCTGCCATTTTTTGCCAATAATCGATGTGTGGTCAAATTTCGATATTTTCCACCTAAAAACGAAGGAAAAAAATCGAAATTTTCGTCAAAAGATGGCGGACGCTCTCTGACACCTTCTGGATCAACTGTGTCGCATTACTGCAGCCTTTTTATAGCTTCATCCCAATGCTCCTAACACGCTGGGGATCTAGCTCAAATGGTAGAGCACTCGCTTAGCATGCGAGGGGCACAGGGATCGATACCCTGGTTCTCCACTAGCCTTTTTTTTTGCCTAATGATGCCGCAGATCAACTATCGTACCCTGGAGCGGTGTCAGCTGTGTCTTGATAGGTCAGGACATTATTCGAAACATGGATCGAATGGTGGATGGATAGATGAAATGCGATGCATGGTGGACACAAATCGATAGCATAGACAGATGTTCCATCGACGAAACGATGTAGTCTGGGTCATCATCAGAGTTCGAAGAGATTTCGAATGGATTATGTGGACACAGAAAAGGAGGACTTGACTTCTCTCAAATCGTGTTGCTCTGAATTCGAATAGTTGAAAAATGCAAAGCCCGCGCAGCTAACGGTTGGTTTACAATTCAAATTCAAAAATACAGGTTTATCTCTTTTTTTCTTGAGCGGCAGAACGTCTTACTGATCAGCATACTCTGTGTGTTCAATGTGCACGATTATCGCATGCATTATCAATCAATCCCGATTGTCAC
Organism: Planoprotostelium fungivorum; assembly: GCA_003024175.1. Taxonomy (NCBI): domain Eukaryota; phylum Evosea; class Variosea; order Cavosteliida; family Cavosteliaceae; genus Planoprotostelium; species Planoprotostelium fungivorum. The sequence goes on along the minus strand of MDYQ01000240.1, from coordinate 69,929 downwards.
CACAAGACCAATGGTATGAAGTGAAGAGATGATGGATCAATTGTCTTCAATTACAATAGAGAAATGTCCTCGCAGTAAATATCGCATCAGATACCCTCTAATCGAGTGATCCGTCACGCATCGTATGAATGATTCCTCAATCACATCGATGAAACATATACGCACACGCCTACGATTCCGTTCGTTCCAGGCGAACTTTTTATTTCTTCTCATACACTGCCCAATCGAAGATGACTTCCACGAAATGATGCCATGATGTGATGTCCTCCGATAACGTGGGGTCTACCCCCGTTATATGTTCTCTCACGTAGATCTATCGCATGTTACCTCATGCACCGCGATCGATCGATCGACATCGACATCACGATGATCACCTGATGATCTCTCTTCCTGTACACGTAATCGCGACGACTTCGAGTCCCGTTGTAGACAAATGTGTCCCACGGTCCCACCGGCTCTGCCACTATCATTCCGAGAATTTCCGCGTCGACACAACACTCACTCTGCATGGACTCATCCAAAGTGTCCACGACACCTCTCTCCAGCATCAATGTCGAATTATTTTCCACGAGAAACTCTACATGTCGATCAGCACACCATGATGAGACGACATGTCTAACCTCCCATCATGATGTAAGGTGCGTTCAGACGAGAAGAACCGATTTTTCGGATCTGTGTCAGAGTTGAATTGAGATCGGCCGTGGCGGCCTCTTTGGCGTGAAAGAAGAGGATCGGCCTCATGGTCTGTGAAGGATGATGAGTGGATGCAGATGGAGAGAAGGTGATGGATGTGCGTCACCTGTCTGTCGGATAGGTGCAACCACGTCAGGTTGCCAGAGGATGTGAGATTGGATGATCCGCTGTGTTGGATCAGATCGAATCTCTTCTTCTTGAACATCATCAGGGTTCCATTCGAGGAGTCATATAGGACCTGGTAGCGAGAGAATGATCTGCAATTCTTCAATCGAATGCAAGACGATCTTTTGTTTCACTTTTCGAAGAGGTGAGTTGCATTATTTGGATAGCCTTGCAGTGAGATGACGTCCGCTTGTCGTTTGACGATTGAATTCACTCGCGGGTCGTTCACTTCTGAAAATGCCCAAACGTCCGCGCCATCCTTGTTCTGGCATCTGATGTTCCATCAGATCGAGAAGAGATGGGCCGTATCAATCTCGACCTCATGTTGAATGTCAATACGCTAAATTCGGTAGATTGGACGTGGTTCTGTAAGATCGAAGGCTTGGGTCTCTCATCCTTGGGTCTCACAAGAAATGTGAACAGAGCCGCCGCGAAGAAACAGAGGGTGATGTTTCTAGACCATGTCGTGACGCAGTTCCAACGATGATAAGATGGCCTTGTCACTCGATCTTGTGGATGGGGCAGGCCTTCATCGGCTTGCATCTTTTGTTTTCGATACGAAAATTCACAACGCAAACAACGGTTCGTTGTGTAATTTTCGGTTTTTAGTCATTTATACTTTGCAGATGATTCTACATCTATCGACGAAACATCATCTGAGGTCGATGCTTCTTCTCCTAGCACATTGGCCAACATAAAGAGCTCGTCCATCGTCAGCATCACCTCTTCTGTCTACAAGTCATCTTCGGTCAAGAGCTCATCCAGAGTCACATTTTCTGCAAGCTCTGCCAGCACAACATCGAGTGTGATTGAGAACGTATCTGTCACTGACGACAACACTGGCTTTGTTGTTGGCAGCACTTTCTGCGATGCAGCTACGTCTATCTCTACGAGTGCATCTGGCGCACTCACGAATGGTGCAGAGACCATCCACATATCTCTCCTCTCGATTGCAATCACGATGATCATTTCCATGTTTTTCTGGACGAGTGGCTGATAAAAGACTCGAATAATTTCATCTTTCTCTTCTTCTCGGCATCGATCCTAAGGATATACAGATGTGTCTTCAATGATTCTTTGGAATGAAAAGAAGCCGGTGTGGTGAGAATGTTGGATGACGATGATGAACGTGTCCCACAACGGTGTAGGTGATTAAGACTGATCTTGATCAAAGACGAAGATGAGGGGCTGGGTGAGGCCTCCTTCGGAAAAATCGAAACAGTTTACCCTGATCGGGTGCCGGCACCGGACAACTCCATGTCAGCCCGGTGTCACCAAAGAAGACGACCCACAACGCACACAACATGCAGCCCTTTACCTCTCTCTTTGAGTGGCTCAGCGCTTGTATCGGCTTTCTCCCACCCGATTTCGTTCGTCTCTTGTTCATGTTTTTCATCTCTTACCCTCTGGCCTATTTCTATATCAAGTGAGACTCTTTCGTAATCTACTCCATCGTGTGGAGAATTGCTTCATAGATTCATGTCATTGACGAATGATGCAGACTCCCAACGACCAACTCTAGACACTGGTACGGTATTACCATCAGTTTTTTCTTCTTGTGCTGCATATTCGATCTATACGGAGGTTACCTTCACGTATTAGCCAGCAGCCTCTTCAACTACGTCGCCTCGAAATATCTGAGACATCAGGGAAGACTCATGCCTTGGATCATCACTGTCGTCACCATGATTCACCTCGTTTGGCTGTGAGACATCTATATCAACTCCAAACACTGAAGAGAGAAGGCACGCGGGACGTCAGTTCTTCTACATCACCTCACCAGAAGTCATCGAGATCACCGGGACGTCCATGGTGCTCGTCATGAAGTTATCGGCTTACGCTTGGAACGTTCACGATGGTATAACTAGTGAGTCACTTCTTCATCTTCATGTTAAATCTTCCACACATCATTTCTTGTCTGACATCGAATAGAAGAGGAATTGACTCCTTACCAAGAAGAAAAGAAATTAAGCGAGGTGAGTGGCAACGATCATCACCCTCCCCTGACGCATGAGAGGTACCACCACTATTAGAATACCTCGGTTTCGTCTTCTATTTCCCCGGGCTGATGGTGGGTCCCAGCATCGAATACATGGACTACAGGAAATTCACAGATCTCTCCATGTTCTCAGCAGGTAATCCATCCTCTGATAAGAGTCCATCTTGACACGAGAAACAGATGCAGACAAATTAGTGAAGAGGAGAGAGACAGAAGAGAAGAGAGTCTCTGTGGATGGGAAGATGCAGAGGATCGAGATACCCAATTCGAAGAGAACAGCGGCCAAGAGTCTCCTGTTGGGTGTCTTCTTCTTTGGTATCTTTGGAGCGCTCGGACCCAAGTTTAGCTACAATCAAGTCTTGAAATCTTCTTGGGATGATACGAGTGTCCTCTACAGGTGCAATCCCATCATGACGATCATCCATCATCCATCGATGAACATCGATTGTCATCACATTATCGTCATCATGATGCGTAAAGATCGATAGAATATAGAGACGATCTGACGATGCTAGGATCTTGTTCATCCAGCTGAGTGGAATCATAAGTCGATGTCAATTCTACGGAGCGTGGTGCCTCAGCGAAGGGTCGTGCATCCTCAGCGGTCTCGGGTTTAACGGCTTCAACCAGGAAGGTTATCCCATCTTTGAGAGATGCAAGAACATCGACATCTACCGCATCGAGACGGCAGACAACATGAGAACCTTCTTCGACGGATGGAACAAGAATACAAACAGGTGAGAGGAGAGGGTGGTGCGGTGCGTCTGACTGTGAAGGTGGCTGAGACAGTACATCTATCTGAGAGTCACACCGAAGGGGAGGAAGCCCGGATTTATCAGCAGTCAGATCACATTTGTCGTCAGTTCCCTGTGGCATGGACTCTTCCCAGGTTATCTCTTGGCTTTCGTCGGTTCTGGTTTTGGTGTCTTCTCCGCTCAGGTGAATTCACACATTCATATAGACGATATACGTTTCCATATCACACGTCACACACTTTTGTATTCTTAGAGGATGAAATTGACTCGCCATCAGTTGATGAGACGATACGTTCGTCCTCTGTTGTTGAACGGTGACGGAAGTGGTAAGGGAGTGAAGGTGGTGTACGATGTGATGGGTAAGATCACCACCCTTTTCATCGTCAACTACCTCGCTTCTTCCTTCATGCTCCTCGACTTTGGAACTTGCGTCTTTCTCTTCTCGAGAGTCGGCCTGTACGGTCACGTCCTCATTCTATTCCCCATTCTATTCGATCTAGCCGATGGTTTCAAGTGTGTCGCACCATCTTCTCGGAATTGAAATCTCATCAGATATCTCCGCCGCTATTCGGGAGTGAGACAGCAGATGGTGACGTCAGAGAGGGAGAAGCAGAAGTGAAATCTAAATAAAGCTCCATTTATTTGCTCTTGGGCAGTTCCTTGGCTCCTACATCTCCGTACACGTCCGGTCTCCTGCATCATCATCAGCCACCTCTCATCAATACGGACAGACCTGTTGTCGTAGCAGGGTGACTTCTTTCTGGCATCCTTCGTTCTGTCTAAATCGATGTTGGTGATGGTGAACGTGGGATTCGAATCGACACAGCAGGCGACGACGTTACCCCACGGACACACGACTAGAGATTTTCCAAAAGACATGCGGCTGTCATTGTGCTCGCCGATCTGTGCGGCGGCGACGATGAAACACTGTGTCTCTATGGCTCTGGCCGTCAGTAATACTTGCCAGTGGTTGATACCTGCGACGCCGTCAGCCGCTGCATGGAAGATGGATGAATCACCAGTTTCGATCATGAATGCGGCTGGGATGAGAATAACTTCGGCTCCCATCTTTCTCAGAGACACGTATAGTTCGGGGAATCGAATATCGTAACAGATGCTGAGTCCAAGCTTGCCGACGGGGCTGTCGCAGACGACCATCTGATCTCCAGGCTTGACCATCTCGCTCTCGTCACTCGTGCCGTTCTCGCTGCTGACGACACACATGTGCATCTGTTCGAACGTCGGTCGATCGAGATTGGGATATGGTGATGATTATGACGCACCTTGCGATATGTTGCCTTGATCTGTCCCTCGTTGTCTACGATGACGTGGGTGTTGTAACATTTGTAAGTGGGATCGTTGGCAATGCCTTCGTGGAAGCCTCCATAACTGATCCAGATCTATAGAGGTCAGCACATTATCGTCGGTGGTGGAGGTTCTCACGTTGTATTTCTTGGCTAACTCCTTGTAACGGGTGAAGAGTGGTCCGTCTAATCCATCGTGATGAACCTTTGTGCTGTCTCCAATGAAGTCGAAAGCTGAAGATGGTGTCAGTTGGATGAGACTCCCGAGATCTGAACTCACATTCTGGAAGACATACGAGTTTCAGGATACCTCCAAAATCAGATGTGGCTCTCTTGACGATCTCTTCTACCGTTGAAAAATTCTTCTCTCTGTCATCGGTGGAGCACATCTGTCCTACCTACCCCCAATCAGAATCACATATCATCCTCTAAACTCACCGCAATGAGCCCGTTTGACGTTGAAATCGTTGATACAGACATGTTCTTCTCGTGTGTTCTCTCTCGCTCGTTTCTCTCGTTGTGATCTTTACAAACCCCCAGACCTGCTCACCTGACCTGTCAATTCACGTGACCCCGCGAAATTCATCTTCCTTCTATCGTGGCGTCCACACGGTAGAGACCGTGCCTCCGCAAAATCTCACCCACAAATCAATAAGTGAGACGACACGACCGTGGCTGACGTCTAAAGTAAGTTTATGGCCGATAGTCACCCAGAGAGGCACGTGAGTTGGAATCTGTGTCGCCGGCGTACGGAACGTGCGTGATCGAATCTCTGATGTGGATAATCCACCGAATGTTTAGAACCGCCTCAGACATGGTGTCTGCGTGCGACACGATGATGATGTCAGCACATTGTGGATCGAAAGAAGAGATGGAGGGTGATGGATGTAGAGAACAGACTCAATAGTTTATCATTTCATTCGGATAAGGGACAACGCTCCTCGGTAGCCCTCCTCCTCTGATGTCATCTCCACACATGATCTTCTAATCGGTGCGGTCGATGTCCTTCTCTTCTCTCTCCCTGCGAACTTTCCTCATCTCTTCTTTCAGTCTGTCCAGCATCTTCACGTTGAACTTGCTGTTGGGTTCCTTTTAAAGATGAGCGACCCCTCTTCTCTGTTTCTTCACCTGACGACACGAGAAGACGTCCTGCAGTCTGCCCCACGAGTTGATGTGTGGATACAACTCTTTCAGGTGCAGCTGAGAGGCTCTCATCTTTGCTTCTTTCTTACTTCTACCGTAACCCTGCGTATGTCACTCGTGCATGGAAAATATGATTAGACGCACCTCCATCACGTGACCGTCCAAGTCTGCGATGCACTTGGTCGTCACCTCCCCCACGATCGATCTACAACGAGTCAATCGATTTCGTTCGATTTTCTCTTCACTCTCACTTGTTCTTCTGTGCCTCTTCTGCGCTGATGATCTCGTATCTCAGATCCAATCTACACTGATGTAGATCGCAGTACTCGTGTAACATCTGATTGCTCGATTTGTAGTGGGGCGGGCCACAGAACAATGCGATCTCGTCGTCCACTTGCAGCAGATTCGGATCTGGTCTGCTCTTCCTCAATATCTCTACGGGATCCTCCCCTGGGAACGTCAATCTGACGTCGGGCACGCCGTGCGGTGCGTACTTACGTTCTCTTCCCACGGTTTCTCCAGCGTGGAGGGCGGGTAAGAGACCCGTTGTAGTGAGGCAGATGCTCTTGGGGTCGAAATCCGGGACCAATACGGTGAGTGCCTGAGTCGCAGCGATCTGTAAAATTTCACAACGTTATAGAATGAACGTGAAAGTGTCCACCTGCTTGGCCTGCTTTTTCGTGGAAGACTCTCCCCTGCCGTACAGCTTGTCGTGAATGAAAATTTCGGTGGAAAATGGCTTAGCCGCGTCGTCTACAACGGTCACGTGACTTCATCACCGCCGGTGATCACCTCGAGTGGCTGAGACGTAACGGGGGACGGTCTTCATGACACCTCTGCAGTAGTCTAAAAGGGCACTCACCGGTGTCTTTCCTTCCGTCGTGAAGTGGAACGGCTTGTCTTTACTTCGGTCACTCTTCCTCGTTCGAACTGAGAGGAAGTGAGGATGATGTGATTCGATCGTGTGATATGAGGATGATCGTGTGTGTGAGAGTCGAAAGACGAACCTCTCTTGGATTTCTTTGTGTCGAGATTTTCCGTCTTGTCTCTCGTCAGTTCATCGTTGCTGAGAACGGAAAGGACAGTGTTCAACTCGGCTTCGAATGGAGTGGAGGTCGTCGATGATGTCTCTGAGAATGGATATGCATCCTCACTGGCATCTGTTTTCATTCTCTTCGGTTCTGGACCTGCGTCGATGAGATTGGATACAACATGGACAATCGAGATCCTTTCCTTCAATCGAGGAACTCAAGTCCTCGACAGACGATGCCATCGAATGGTGTCCCATCAGATTGGAGGAAGACCTTCTGGATGCTGATTTAGGAAAGATGGAAGGAGGTGGTTTGTGATCGAACAGAACTGATGGAATAGATCCAACGTCCATTCTATCTCTCTCTATCGATAATCGATAAGGTTTCGTCCATGATACGACCTTCAATCAAATCAGATCTCTGATATCAATCGATCGATCAAATTTTGAGAGACAGATCCTGTCGAAACGTTTCGATTACCTCAGATGGTTCGTGATAGAAGACAGGAAGACCATTCGTGTGCATTACACAAGACCAGCCGTCGGGCAGCCCATCCACGTTCTTCTCTTCAGACCCCACGACTGTGGCCAGCTCAGTTCGTGTTGACGGTGGGGCGAAATGGGGCGAACTGGATGTTGAGACGTCATCATCCTTTGCTCCACTGGGAGCCATGGGTTGTTTCATGTGATATCTACAGTGTGAAGCCAATCCCCCTGCGTCTGTCCTTCTACTCACTCGCTTTGACCTGTTTACCTTCTATCTGGTCTGATTTTATGCGTCGAGAAGTAAACGAGAAATGCTCGCAAGAGACGTACGTTACTAACCCGCGTAATGTCTCACGCAGAGAAATGTGGTGTGGAAGTATAATAATCTAGGCTCAGTTCCCTGGTGAACTGAAAAGATGGACGGAGGCCCAACCCAAGACTGTTTGCGATGGATAGATGTTCTGTCACTTGTTGGCACAGCTTATTTTATTCAGTGGTCTTACACTCTGAATATTCTTTATCAACTCTTCTCAGCAAAGACAAAAAAGGGCCATTACAACCACAGAGAGGATAGATGCCTTGACCATAGAGCTGTCACTCGCGACGTTCTCTGTGGGTGACACAGAGGTGTCTGTGAAAGACACAGACATAGAGGCAGATGTCTTGGTTGTGGCGGATGAGTCTGTACCATTCTCTTCACTCTCTAACGAAGTCACGACAGCAGAGGTGGAAGAGGTGGAAGAGGTGGTAGACTGTACGGAAGTAGTGGAGCCGGTTGACTGTACGGAAGTAGTGGAGCTGGTTGACTGTACGGGAGAAGTGGAGGTGATGGTGGAGGTAGAGGGTGAATCGGTGAAAGACTCCCCAGCGCTGGTGGACTCTTCATAGCTGGTCTCTGGTGTAGTAGAGCTGACAGAAGAATCGAAAGTGGAGCTGGTGGAGCTGGTGGATTCAGAGCTGGTGAATTCTTCGGAGCTTGTCGAGCTGGTAAAATCTTCGGAGCTTGTCGAGCTGGTCAATTCTTCGGAACTCGTGGAGCTGGTAGAGCTGGTCGATTCCTCGGAGCTGGTGGAACTGCTCGATTCGGTGGAAGATGTACTAGACGTAGAGCTGCTTGAAGATGTACTCGACGTGGTGTCGTAATCGACGTTCACTCCATCGACTGACATTGTGTCACGTCAAAGTCTTCACACGATGACTCACCGGTGCCCACGTTGACCGTCAGCTGTCCTTGTCCCCCCGCCAGCACGACGAACTGAGTCAGCGGAGAGGTGTTGGTCTGCAGGCTGTTGCTCCCAGTCAAAAGGTTGTTGGTAACTGTCCTCTTTCCTCCTAGCATATTTACATTCACGACGGGAAGGAGGCTGTAGGCAGATCCAGTGACGTTGGCTGCTAAGATTCCAACAGGAGCCTTGAGGGGAGGATACTGAATGGCGAGGAGCCCATCCACGTCGTAGGTCTGTCCGTATTTTCCTTGTCCGCGGATGGGAACTGTCATTCTGTCGGTCGATGATGTGTGTGCGACGTCACTGACTGAGAGTAAAGTTGAGCGTCATTGGCTTCAGTTCATCCAGTTGTACGGTCAAGATGTCATCGGAGCAAGTGACAGTGAACAAGGCCGTGTTCATGTCTTCGTAGAAGAAAGAGGCGGAGTTTTGGGATAACAGATAGACATCTGAGGTCGATGGATCGCTAGGAATGCCATCTCCTCTGATGCAGTATCCCTCAGGTGGCTGGATGACGAAAGAACTGTATAAGGCGGGGACATCAACGCTCACGCTGTCATTGACCGTGAAGCACACTGAAGTCCATCAGCTCAAGTTCAACGTGTGCAGAGACTCACCATCAAAGATGGCGGAATTGATGCCACCGAAATAATTGACGGACATCTCCGTGGAGCTGTCCTATTTCAACGGAGACCCACGACTGATTTCTTCTCACCAAGTCTGCACTCCGAGCCGCTTCAGTAGATCACTACTGAATGCATCCGAGATAATCCCAGCAGGCACATTGATCTGGTAAAACCCATCTGAATAACTAGTCGATTCTACCTTGGCGCTAATGTTGACGGGCGTGTCTGTGGAATGTGAGAGGGTGCATCAGGAGACGTCGATATCTCACAGGGTCCGTTCACTTGAATGGACAGACTGATGCTGCTCTCGGCACCGCAGTTGTATGCGATATCGAACGTTCCAGGTTGAGAGGTGACCTTTAGACCGTCGATGACACCTCCCTTGGAATAGACGTCGGTGTTGACCAGCTTGACGAGAGCATAGTTGGCGGTCGAGTTGCCGTACGTCTGACAAGGGACAGTGTAGCTATCCGACGTAGACACGTTCAGCGAGGCAGGTGTCTGAGTGGAGATGACCGTAGCATTGTACGCCCCGGTCATGGATGCGAAATCCTTGCAAGACCGAGCGGGTAGAAACTGAAAATTTCAATTCATTTGGTCGACACGTGCCACGTCGATGTGATCCACTCACGTTGTAGCCGTTCGATTGAGATTCATCCACGAGAACGACGGCGTCTTGTGAAGAGCAGACGACGGGCTCGGTGTCATACGTCACTCCCTCGTACACGAAAGAAAAGCCATCCGCTTGCAGAATTCCGAATGTCTTAGGATAGGTTGAGGCGTGCAGCGGGTAGTCTGATGTGAACGTCAGCGAATCCACGGTCACAAGTGTTTACCTGAGCTCGTGGTTACCAAGGTGACGTTGTCAGGCACGAAGATCTTGTTACTGAAGTCCACTGAATATAAAATCAAGGGGGAATCGAAGGTACTGTAGGAATAGAGGTAGGGCACATCCGAGGAGAACTGGTAGCTGGTGGGGTTTTCAGAGGTGTAGTTCTGTCCCAGAGTGACATTAACGATATCTGTTTTCATCAGTTTGTATAGAAGACGGTGAGGTGTGGACGACGACGGAATGAATGATGTATGTGTTCACCTGTCTGAAACACAGTGAGGACGATAGGGGTCTCGACAGGCTCAACACCAGTAGTGCCAAAAACGATTTGATAGGTGGTACAGGGGGGTGTCAAGCCATCGACCAGTTTTCCGTCGCAGAAGTTTTTGATGAAGACCGAGGGGTCAAAACCTCCCGAATATTGGATGTTAAAGAGGGCGGGTGGGTCTGCCCTATAGATGGGAGAGAAGTAGCCGGTGGTTGGAACGACAGTGATCACCGCCTCATAGACCTGAGAGAGATGTGAGACGACGAAGGTGAAGGAGACCTATGCTCACAATGGCCTGAGAGAGACTGATACAGAGGAGGAAGAGAGGAAGAGCGCCTTTCATCTTGTTGGTACGAAAGAAAATGAACGAGAGGTGCGTCAAAGTCACACCTCGGTTAAGGTGATCAGATGTAATAAGTAATCCAGGCGACGTCAAAAACAGGAATGTTAGGACGTAGAACAATCACGAAAGGCCGATTTAAGTTCGAGAAGTGAAACTTCACCATGGATATCCATATTGTGGGATATCCAGATCTATGTGGAGCAAGAGCGGAGTTCCCGCGTTACATCGGACATCCTTGCTTCCGCTCTTTTGGGCCCAACTGATGCCATTGATCTTCGCACTTTTTCATTGACAAGGAAATCGGCAAAATCCGCCACATTACAGCTCATCATTCGTCTCGTCTCTCCGCTCGATCAGAATGTCTGCTACATCAATGGGTTGCCTTGAACTCTTTGAATGCTCGATGTAGCCGAGAGGGGAGGGTACTGAAGGATCTACTGACCGTGTCCTGCCCCTGTGTCGGAATTCGGAAGCCTCCGAAGCTTCGCCGACGGTACATTTTCCTCCTGACAACGAAACAAGTGCCTGCCAACGAGATTTCATGTCTCTCTCGCTGCCTCTCATCACGAGCACCACCGGCACGAAGAAGTCGACACAGAGACGACCTCTGAGGAAGTCAGCTGATGTCTATACCCTGATGGAGGACCTTCAGAAGCCTCCGAAGCCACCTTCGGGCCGAAGCTCCGAAATTCCTGTGACGTCAGAAGAAAGGAATATTCAGGGGCACATACAAACCACATCAAACAAAAGGGAGGACACTAGAGACGTATTCAAGATCGTGAGTGAGATGGGTTCGGCGGATCGATGACGAGACGAACAGATGGCCGATTTGAAGGAAGAGAACGCAAGATTGAAGAAAGAGTTGGAGAAATACAAGAAGCAAGTGGAGAGACTTCAGAACAAGGGAAAGAGTCTCACTTCCTCTTCAGCATCAAATGGAGATAAGGAGAAATCCAGCGGAGACAGTGAAAATGCACACTTGTCGGTGGTCGTCGTCGGTGCTTCTGGGGATCTAGCTAAGAAGAAGACGTTCCCCAGTCTGTTCAACCTCTTTGGTCTTGGATTATTACCCAAAGACTTCACCATCGTCGGTTTTGCACGTTCAAAGATGTCAGACGAGGAGTTCAGAAAGAACATCTCGAAGAAGTGAGTCGAATGTGAGTGACGATTGATTGACATGATGCAGTTTCAAAGAGTTCAAGGACAAGCAAGAAGAATTCTTGTCACGTTGTTTCTACCACTCTGGACAATATGATTCAGAGCAGAGCTTCTCGGAGGTGCATGATTCGACATCAAACACTTACGCCCCTAACATCACCATCTCACAAATGACTCAAGTCTAACGCGTTGAACAGGTTGCAAAGATTCTCAAAGAGAAGGAAGGAGGAAACAGTGCCAATCGCATGTTCTATCTCGCCATCCCCCCCTCCATCTTCGCCGAAGTAGCCACCGCCGCCAAATCGGTTGCCGTCTCTGAGGTACACCCCTCGATCTCATCTCTCATCTCATTCCATCCTCCATGTGACAATGTCCCATCTCGTCATCTCATCCATCACAGAACGGATGGAACCGCATCATCGTTGAGAAGCCTTTCGGTAAAGACACCGAGAGCTCCGCCCAACTCTCCCGCGACCTCGCCACTGGCTTCAGCGAGGAACAGACGTACCGCATCGATCACTATCTCGGCAAAGAGATGGTACAGAACCTCTTAGTCATTCGATTTGCCAACTCCCTGTGGGAGCCCGTCTGGAACAGACACTACATCGCCAACATCACCATCACCTTCAAAGAGGACATTGGTACCGAGGTGAGAAAAAGGGCGGGAAAAAGGGTGACGTGGATAGGGTAGAGGAGGATATTTTGACGAGTATGGAATCATCAGGGACGTCATGCAAAACCATCTGACTCAGATGCTCGCCCTCGTTGCCATGGAGACTCCCAATTCTCTGTCTGCGGAAGGTGATCTACAACGAGCCCACAAAAAACTGACGCGTTGTAGACGTCCGAGACGAGAAGGTGAAAGTCGTCAGCGCTTGCAGACCCATTTCGCCCGAAGACATCGTCGTGGGTCAGTACGACGGCTACCTCGACGAAGACGAAAAGGTGAAGAAATTTCTACGCCGCTCCCCCCTCACCCCCACCCTAGGTCGCCAAGGACAGCATCACCCCCACCTTCGCCACGGCCGTCGTCCACATTGACAACCCACGCTGGGCCGGTGTCCCTTTTGTATTGAAGTGCGGTAAAGGTTTAAACGAGAGGAAGGCCGAGATCCGAGTCCAGTTCAAGAGCAACCCCGGAATTTACGCGGAGGATTCCGAGCGGAATGAGCTCGTCTTCCGGGTGCAGCCCAACGAGGCCGTGTACTACAAGGTCAACACGAAGAGACCCGGACTTTCCGAGGAGATTGCGATGTCCGAGCTCGACTTGACGTACAAGGAGAGATACGAGGTCAGGCTGCCGGATGCTTACGAGAGATTGATCTACGATGTCGTGCGTGGAGACCACAACTTGTTTGTGAGAGAAGATGAATTGGATGCCGCTTGGAAGATCTTCACTCCCATCCTACACAAATTAGACGCCGAGAAGGTGATCATCATTAACTCCATCATCGACTGCATCATCATCGTAATCATCATGAACATCAATGATGGACGTGATGTGCTGATGAGGAAAAGGTGAAACCGATCTCTTACAAGTTTGGATCCAGAGGGCCCGAGGAGTCGGACAAGCTCATCCACAGATACGGCTTCCAGCGTTCAAAGTCTTACCAGTGGGGACCGAAGAGCAAGATCTGAAGCAATAGACACGATACACGTGAAATAAACAAGTGACGATGATGGTTGTGTGATGATGGGCTTGTTCTTGTTGCGGGGGAAGTTGACCGAATGGGCCAAATGAGTGACAGGTCGAAGAGAATAAAATGCATATACTCCCATTTAATTAGAACGCGCCAGTTGAGGTGCGCAAAAGAGGGAAGGACATCTTTCGGTTTGGTTCGCAGGTCTCGACGAATAGACCGTTTTAGAGGTGATTCATTGAAGAGTTCGATGGAATCACATGATATGAGCCATCATGTGATATCGGGCGGTTCTTAAAACAAAGACTTGTCCATATTGTAACAAATCGAACGGATAAGCATGGGATAAGTCTTGTCACACGTGTCTCTTCTATAATGTCTGCGATATCATACATCTGACACTATCACAGTTCACCGCGGATCATGAATCCACTACGGTCTTCTACCCCTCTGGCTCATTCTGCGTCAGAGGTGAGCACATATCACCTTACTTTATGCTCTTAACATCTCTCTTCGCGAACAAACCGATCTCGACGTCTTAACGTGGAGAGACCATTTTTCTTCTCCAAAATCCACCGAATACTCGATCATTCGATTTCGAATCGAACCATCACATCCTCGTCCATTCGAAATCATCTCTGAGATGTAGAAATTCAACGATTGAAAATAATCAGATCCACTTCAGAAGACCGTATCATCATGAACCCTACATGCATTATTCACCCAATGGCATGTCTTCGAAACTGATGGACAGTGTCACCGAGCAGGTGCCTTCCTCTCCATTCCATCACGACTCACCTTCCCAGGTCCTCCGTCCAGAACTCGATCGCAAGGTGAGTCTACATGCTTCCATCACCATCCCCATCTCATCTCGATAGACATCACTCCCGGTCATGAGATCGGCCTCCTCTGCCGGTGGAGAACCGAGCGCCATGACTAAGAACCAATCTCACCCCAGCAAGAGACACTCTACGTATCTGTGGAAATCAGTGATGACGCCAGTGCAGCTCGTCAGCGTGAGGCAGGGAAAGCAAGAAGTCTGTTCAGAGGTGACATCGACGCCGAAAACGTCGCATTCGAATTGAAAATCGTCTCATCAGATCTTGATGGTGGCCAACACCGACATACCTCTAAAAGACTTGAGAGAATTTCTCGCGTCGTCTCTTGGCGGGAACGCAGACCAGATCGAGACGTTAGAATGCTCCTCTGGTTCCTGGAACGAAGATACCGTTTGGATCGGAATCCCCGACTCTCGGACCCTGTGGAAGCAGCTGGCGGGGGTGACGAATTTTCTCGGAAGTTTCGTGACGAAAGCAGGGTATCAAGTGTTACCGCGTAAAGTGGAAAGACACATCTGATGCTCCCACCTGGGGCAGCTCGAGGGAGAACCACGGATTATCTCGGTGAAAATTCGATGAAATTTCGTCTCTGACGTGGCCAGGGTACCCTCCCGGAGCGTACCGTCTACACCACTCATGATGGAGTCATCAGAAGACGAAGAAGTGCCTGAGATGTCCGTCAACACTTCGGCAGAGGAAGACATAGAGAGGGAGCAGAAAATTCGAAGAAAACACCAGAGGATGCTCATCAACCAGCTGGGAGCCAGGACGGATCCCCGAGATCAGATGTGGGAGAGAAATTTCCATGAAAATTCTGACGAAGAAAGTTCGAGCGAAAGTTCCGACGACGAGGTGGACTACAACGACATGCGTGACGAGAGACAATTGAACGTAGTGCTCGAAAGAGAGAGAAATAACTATTCGAAAATCATCCACAGGGAGAAGATATCGGCGGAAAATCTCGCCAAGGTGAGTCCCAACGACTCAAGATTCATATACGATTTCTTCGTGACATTTGGTACAGACGAAGGATACGATGCGGTCTCTCATCGTCAGGATCTCTCACTACAAGGCCATGCTGGAGCAAGACAAAGAAAGTCTGTCGAGAAAATTTGCAGATCTAGAGAAGATACGTCAAGATATCATGTCACAGAACGCGACACTTCGCAACGAGAAGAGTGAAGTGATGGTGGACTTGAGAGAGAATCGCGACGAGCTGCAGGACTACCAAGACCAGCACGATGAAATTGTACAAAAAGAGAGGTGAGATTTGACGATCTGCTATGCCGTTGTAGATGACCGGACGCAGGGACGACATTCAGACGATCAAGAGACAAGACACAGCCGCTCTCATGACTTACATGAAAGACATTGAAGAGCTCGAAGAGGTAAAAAAATATAAATATGTCACCTGACTCGTTGTAGATGAACGAGATGCTAACGAAAGAAGACGAATCGTACCACACGAAAATCAGAGTCATTCGCTCGAAGCATGCCAAGATTTTGGCAGATTACATTTCAGAGAAGGAAAAATCAGAATTTATCAAGAAGAAATCGGAGGGGATATCGCAGATCAACGACTCTCTCGTGCAGCAGATTCGCAGATTCCAGTCCGAGCCCATGACCATGGAGTCCCGTCGCGCCATACAGCACGGTGAAATTTCGCGGAAAATTCTACGTCGACTCATTGTAGTAGTGACGGAAGAGGCTGAGGCAGCTATCACAAAGATATTGGACACTTCCACAGAAAACGAGGAGAATGATCACAGAAGCCACAGGACAGACATATCTGAGTCCATTGGAAGACGCGTCAGCGTGGTCGATGACGATCTACAACGCGAGGCCATGTGGGAGATCTCCAGGAAATTTCACTGAAATCTGGCAGGTTCATCTTGAAGTCGTCGGCCACGTCAGAGGGGGGAAATGTGATGGAATCGTACGTAACTGTGTCCTGCCTGGATCCTCAGCAAGGAGAGAAGGCCCAAGTCAGGTTTGCGCGGGAACGGCCTCATTTGGGACTGACCCGTTGTAGATGCATGACGGCGCTAGACGATATCATATGGACCGGTTATTCTGACGGCTGCATCCGTTTATACCACGTGAATGCCTCGTTGTAGATGGTCGAATGACTCGTTGTAGATGGAGACGGGAGAGCTGTTGGAAGAGAGGAGAGGCCACACGGCGAGTATCTTAGACATCAAGGCCATACGTCAAGACAGTGTCTGGACTTCATCGAAAGATAAGACGATCTGTATCTGGTCACCACAAGTGAGATATCAGCATGCATCTATCTGTATCCATCTGATGTATACTCTATATATATGTATAGATACACATAAACATACATGAATATGATGAATATACATGTGTCTATTACGAAGCTTAGAGGGAGAAACTGAGACGAGACAGAAACACCAAGCCTTGAAGAAATTGGCAACGACGATCTGCAATTCGATGGCCGAAGTGGAAAGCGAAGTGTGGGCATCCGGTATCGATGGTTCCATTCGCATCTTCGATTCAAAGGTGAAGTCTCTCTCATCATCTCATCATC
This sequence comes from Planoprotostelium fungivorum, assembly GCA_003024175.1. Classification (NCBI taxonomy): domain Eukaryota; phylum Evosea; class Variosea; order Cavosteliida; family Cavosteliaceae; genus Planoprotostelium; species Planoprotostelium fungivorum. Next base: position 52,871 of record MDYQ01000240.1, on the reverse strand, counting down.
ATCAAGTTTTTCGTAAAGATCATCGCGACGACGATGAAGATGAAGATGAGTCACATCAGTAACTGACTGGTTGTAGAATGGTAAGACGAAGAAAGAGCTGAAGGACTGCGGTGCCACTTGTCTTCTGACTCGTCTGACCCGCGTGTGGTCTGGAACGGAGACGGACATCCTCGTGTGGAATTCTACGGTGAAATTTGATGAAATTTCGACTCGAATTGACTCGTTGTAGACGCACAAAGTGACGCAGCAACTGCGTGGCCACGAACGAACCATCAACGCCCTCTGCAACGTCGGGCCGTACGAGGTGACATTTCCGTGAATCTTCCATCTACAACCTGACGTCCCAAAGGTTTGGTCCTCCTCGAGTGATAAGACCTTGCGATGTTGGAATGCAGAGACGTATCAGTGTCTTAGATTGCTCCATTACGACAACCGAATTCAATGTATGTTTGAAATCAGAGCGACGGGAACAGTGTGGTGTGGTACGTTCGACGTGGTCGTCTGCATGTGGAACGCAAAGGTGGGAGGGTGGGGGAGGGTCGAGAGTGACTGGTTGTAGACGTACGAGATGGTGACGGAGTTTCGAACGAAACACAAGAATGGGGGCGTCAACGGAATGTTACTGGATTCGAGGGTGGGTTGATACAGAGACGAAGAGGTTCTAAATGGCCTCAGGATCGAGTTTGGACGGCGGGGAGTGATGGGCTCATCTACGTGTGGCAGAGGAGATCAGAAGTTATCGGCGCCCATCGCAAGTCGGCCATGCTGAATCAGGTGAGAGCTACACAGACATCCGCGCGTGCATCACATTTAGACGGACAGGATGTGATGAACGATCCCAATGCACTCACAAATACGACACCTTCCGTGAGCTCATTCGACATGGTGATTGAGAGATCCGATGTTTCGTCGCATGCTTACATGTGATACAGCAGAGTCCCGACTTTGTCGTAACATCACCGACGAACGAAAGACTTGAATACCTGAGCGCAACACCGCCACAGCTGCAGAAGACCGCCTCGAGAGCCAGTTTTTCGTTGAAGAGGTTGACCTCCTTCATCCACAGAAACAATCAGAGCTGACCCCAGACGAATAAACAACTACGATGATCTCATCCGCTTTCGATGTGACGGGAAGCCGCCACCGCACAATTCCTGAGAAGTCGGTCTCATCTTCTCCCCATCTTGCCGTAACCGTCTCAGGCACAAGTTCTCCCACGCCTTCCCCCTCCCAGAACCTTCACCACTCAGCTCAACCGGAAAATAGACAACGCATATACCATCAAATGCCGCTACCAGCCCACCACCCGCGGGGGCTCAGTCATACAGGCACTAAAAGTCACAGAGAGATAGCTTCTATCCTTCACAATGTGAAGGCACGGTATTGCTCACGCATCGAACACTTCGGGCCAGGTGTTCGGGCCCACCTTTACCTCGTTCCATTTCATCGTCGTGCCGAATTTTCTCTCAGTTTCGAACATTTGAGATGATTCTGATAGCCTATTAAGTTATAGCGTCCCCTGCGTGGACGCATCGTCCTCTTTATCTGTGAACGCTCGCGTAGAGCTCGCAGCTGGATGTGGCAGAGATGCTCTGCAGCGATAGAAGATGCCTCGCGTGTTGCATCGTGAAACTGGTAGAAAGTTCAGCGAGAATTGAGAACGACCACGGAACCAGGAGGAAGCGTGAAGAAGAACGAACGAGAAAGGTTTCAGGTGCCTCCTTTCATTATTTCGGGTGGCCAACACAGACACCAACCACAAGCTTCACTCGCACGCGCTGCAACCCCACACATCCACACGTGAACGACGCTAGAAACTATTAGAAGATGAAGACATCAGCTCTTCTCACATTATTCATCTTTGCACTCGCAGTGGCTATCAATGAGCCCAAGACGGACAACATTGCCGTCGAGCCACTCAGCGGAGACTGCCAAGCCAGGCAGTCAAACAACCAGGCCGGAGGTAGCTGTATCGACTGGAGAGGAATCGCCGTCAACGGCCCATCTCCATACCCCTGCGCTTGTCTCGCCAACGATAAGAAGGGAGGTTCTTTCCCAGGTACAGGAACGGTGAGTCATTAAGAGCTCCGACACGTGGTCGCTGACGGGTTCGGTTAGACTCAGAAGGCCAACTCTAATGCTGAGGATTTTGTTGACTATACCATCGGTGTGAACCCCCCCACCTCTTACAACACCCTCACTGGTTACGCCTTTACCGATAACACCAATGAGATCTTTGTGATTGCCAAGGCCGGAATCGTCTTCCACGTCGATGTCGGCACTCAGGTTCGTCCCCTCCTCTTCTTCATTTTATTGATTCTTCGATTAGGCCATCAACACCGTCTATGACTTCCAAGACCAAGTCCACAACTGGGGAGATTATGGAGGTCTGTCCATCGAGACCCACACCAACTTCGCCCAGAACCCATTTGTTTACGTCTCATACGTTAACGGTTCCATCTACGGCCCCAACACCGCCGTCAACACCGTCTCTTTCGTCCGTGTGCTTAGACTCGTCGTCAACGCTGGCAAGATGGTCTCCAAATCATTCATTATCGGACAGACATACCTCGACTCCAACGTCCTCTGCTCTTCCTCTCATGCCGGAGGTGCTATGGCCATGGGTCTCGACGGTTCTCTCTTCATCACCCTCGGAGAGGGATCTCATTTCGATACCGATGTCATGGACTTTGGACAGCCCCAGCAGCGTTACCCTTACTCGTCCGTCTGTCCCAACATCTGGCCCGGTCAAGAGATGGGCGCCATGAAGTCTCAATCCAAAGACACCCTGGGTGGAAAGCTCATCCGTGTCGACCCCGCCACCGGTAACGGTATCTGCAATTCCAACCAAGGGTTTAAGACACTGAACCCCTACTGCACTCCCAACATGGATCTGAGAGCTCCCCGCGCCAGAATCTACGCCATGGGACTGCGTAACCCCTTCTCTATGAACTTGAGGCCCGCCACCGTGGAGGAGAAGCAAGCTGGAGGTCCAGGTGTTCCATACATTGGTGATGTCGGACTCGGCTCTTACGAGGAGATCAACGCCGCCACACAGCCCGGTCTCAACTTTGGCTGGCCTTGCTGGGAAGGTAAATATCGAAATTCGACCGTCTACAACGAGCTAATCTGATTTCAGGACCTCAACCCATGGCTGGATACAGAGACTCCGTCTACAACGACCTGACCAACAAGAACATCACTCGCCCCACGGCTGACGACGGTTCCGCCATCAACTGCCAGTACGTCTACAACCACGTCCAGACCCAGCACCCTACCTACTACTGGTCTCGCTACACTCACGATATGGATGGTCTCTACGGGGAGCAGTACGTCTTGGGTGCCGGTTTCACCGGTAACTGTGTCTCTGGAGTCAACTTCTACTCGGGCACCAACTACCCCGCATCCTTCCAGGGACAAGTCTTCTTCTCTGACTACGGAACCCAATGGATCAAGAGTATCACCTCTCAGAATGACGTCAAGGTAGACCAGTACGACTTTTTACCGCTGGCCGTGCCCGTCGTCGATTTGGAGGTCAACCCCCAGAATGGAGACATGTGTTACATGGAGCTGCTGCAGGGAGTCATCCACTGTCTGTCTTACCAGGGAGGAGCCAGACCCCCCACCATCGCCATCTCTTCTAACGTCACCGCCGGCCTGTCTCCCCTCACCGTTCAGTTCTCGGCCGATAACTCGAAGGACAGAATGACCGTTTTGACAAACTTCACCGCATGGAATTTTGGTGACTCCACCGCCGTGGTCGTAAATCCCAACCCCACGCACGTCTATACCAAGGACGGCACCTACACGGTCACCTGCTGGATCAACAATGGACAGTACACCGTCAACTCCACCCTCGTCGTCGTCGTTGGAAAGGAAGTCCCCACTGCGATCATCACCTCGCCCGCGGCCGGTAGCGTAGACTCGTTCAACAGCTGGTCCACCTATGACCCCACAAACAACAACGCTGGTATCACCTTCTCCGGTAACGTGGTCGGCGGCACTGCTCCTTACAACTACTTCTGGGACATCTACATGGTTCACACGAACCACTACCACCCCGGATCATTCTCGACCAACCAGCAGAGCGTCACCACCACCTTGGAAGGCATGGGCGCCAACTCCCACATTGGAGAGAGAATCAACTTCCTCGCCATCATGACCGTCACCGACGCCAACGGTCTCACTGGCACCGCCTACACTCGTCTCATGGAACAGAACTGGTATTCCAACACCCCCGTCCCCTCTTTCAAGATCAACGCTCAACACTACGTCGCCGGCCAATACATCGAATTCGACGCCTCCACAACCTACGACGTCGATTTGGACACGATCACCTTCGAGTGGGACTTTGGAGATGGACACCAAGTCAAGTTTAGCACTCAGACCATCAACCGACTCATCAGCCACGCTTACTCGCAGCCGGGCACTTACACCATCACGCTCACTGCCATCGACAACTGGGGCAAATTTGCCAGCTCGCAGCAGACCATCACCATCGCTGCGGGTTACCCTCAGAACCCTCCTACCCTGGAGATCACCCCCCAGGGTCTCCAGTATGCAGTTCCCGCCACTTTTCCAACGGTAACGTCGTCGAGCTCTCCCGCCCAAACTTCGAGCTCGACCACGAGAGCTGCCACCAGCCAGCCGGCTCAGTCTACAACGGCCGCCAGCACCAACGGCCCCGCTGACGTCACGCTGACTACCACGGCTGGAGCCCCAGATGCTGCCACGAGAAGCAGCGCCTCTACTATGGGCGCTTCTATTGTCTTGGCAGTTCTCATCGCCGTTGTGGCCCTGTAAGCATTCTAAGAGTAATAAATGAGACGTATCAATTTTTGCTTCCTTTTCTCATCATCATTTGGTTCGACACTGAGACGCTTCATCTTGCTTGGTGTTGAAGGATCATGTGTGTTCTGATCAGTCGGCCGTTCTCTACGCTTACATTGTTTCATAAGCAGTGATAACCCGACTCGTTCTCAAGGGCCAGCTGATGTGCAGGTAAGATGGTCGACCTCTGTGTGCTCTCTCTCTTCGTCCTTTGTTGTGGGGTGTGTACAATTTTCGTCTTCCGATCTGATCGAACGGAAAGTGTATGGGGTCAATGTCCAAAGATCTCAGACAACGTCATAGACAGTGAGCCACACAGACAAGACGAATCACTCAAAGAGAGACAGTGATGCTAGTATCATCTCTGCGATTGAGGTAACGAACCTAGATCTTCCGTATGTCGGTGAGATGCTCATACGGACATACAAACATCTGATTTGAACCAAATGTTCTGACCATTTCGAATTCCACCTTCCGGTCATCACTGGCTCTCAGGTCGGATGATGATGCATCTGCCCGACTGATGTTCCACAGAATCCTGCTCCCACCTTTGTGCAGGGAAGCTTTCAGATCAAACTGTCGTCCCTTTCGTATTACAGTGGAAAGGGCTTCAGAATACAAATCTTTCCAGGTGACATCATTCTCTTCACACGATCTTCACATCATGATACAGCATCGATCATCGCACCTTCCAGCTCACAGAACAACAGATTATTGTGGATGCAGTAGACACGGCAAATGTGTGAGCGGAAGATGCCAGTGTTATCCCAACTGGTCTGGTCCCTATTGTTCCACGTTCTCTTGCAGTGGTGGCGGCTGCGGCGAAAACGGAGTGTGTGGAGGCAGTGGTTGTATTTGGTGAGTAACATCTTGAATTCTTTGGAATCTTTCATTCTCTCACAGTGTATTGAATTCGAGACAGCAAGTTGGGATACTCTGGTGATGACTGCTCGAAGCGTGAGGAGACACATCTTACGTCCACGAATCAGATGGAATGACTGGTTGTAGATTACGTGGAAGGCACAGTGGATTTGACTCAGCTGCCATCCGGTCGAGCGGTGCTCTCCTTACAACGTGAGTGTAGTGCTTGTCCTCTTCATCATTCTCATCCTCATCAGCCGACTCCCTTTCTCTCCCACCATCATCTTCAGAAATGACACTACGAGATCAAAATTGTCTATCGTCCACGTCCAAATGTTATCTCACAGTGGTGCTGCCTATCTGGGTCTCAATCCCGTGACCGAAATCACATCAGCCCCAACAGCCTGACGTTCTACAACGCTTTCAACTACACACAGATGGAAGCGAGGGAAGCGCTGATATCTCTGTCGTGGCAGACGGGTGAGACCGATCGTGATGACGTGTGATGACGTCATCAGCGTCTTGTCCCAACTGCCAGATTGGGTTCTGCGGTCCACTGTTCAAGTGTGTGTGTACCTGGCGACGCTACGTCACTGTACATCTTGCCCACTTCCATATCGGAAGCTTTAGCTGTGAGAGATGGATGTGAGATAGAGGTTGATGTATGCAGTTTCGATCGACGGCATCAGGATCAATAGTGAGGATCGTTCAAGGTGATGAGAATGATGATGAGGTGATGTCATCATCAGGGATCTGATGCACGTTGTAGATTTCGCTCCGTTGGTCATCAACGATTCCGTGTTCATTACTACGGGTCCACAGAAAGTGAGTCTGGTCTACTATCGAGGTGTGTGATGACATGCGATGACGTGTGATGATGTCATTAGTATATTGTCCCAACAAGTGTAGTGGTAACGGTCAGTGTTGGGCAACATCTGTGAATAACATGTTTGGAACCTGCGTGTGTGATGACTATCACATTGGATCAGACTGCAGTACACGTGACGGTAGTCACGCTGTGCGTCAAAGCTGACGTGACACAGCCAAGTGTGTGAACAACTGCAACGGACACGGAATGTGTGGCAGCAGAGGATGCACGTGCGATGCATACTGGTGGACCCGATTGCTCTCTCGGTGAGCCTCTCCTCTACAATCATCTCAGCGTTTAGGTCTACTTACCATCATCGTGATCATCTGACGTTGATCATCGTGATGATGCTGATGAGATGCAGATGCGTGTCGAGGAGACAAACAAATCGTCCTCTCCAATAATAAACCCTTCTTCTTTACCGAACACATCACTGGCTCTATCCCTTCTCAGGCAGAGTGAGTCTACAACTCTCCATCACTCGACTGAAACGTCTCAGTTGTAGATGGCAGTTCCAGGCAGACTCTGAAGTCTCTATCGTCGTGACGCGGTGACAAATATCATTTGTGATTCCGTCTACAACGCTGAATCTTCCAGCCAATCGAATTTTCTACCACAATGGGATCCAATCAACTCCAACACGTTCAACTATACGAGCGACTCTGCAGATGATGTGAGAGTCTCCGAAAGATGGATTCCAAGCTTACGCTCAGAAACTGTCCGCTTGCCCCAACAGCTGTTTGGAAACGGCGTCTGCTTCTTGTCTGCCTGCCTGTGCGACTACGGCTACACAGGGATCGATTGCACGGAGTTTCAGTCGTCCGTCGCTCTGCCCAGCGGAAACATGGTGAGAGATGAAGAGTGAGAGAGTTTGATCGATGTACAGTCACTTTCCGACTACAATTGGGGTGTCTATCACATCGATGGGAGTCAATAGGCATCCATCAACATCACGAGATCGAACAGTTACGGAAACGTCTACTTCTACTTGTCTCAAGATGAACAGATACCCTCTTCCAGCTCAAATTACGTGCTCGACTCATCTCTTCAGACCTTCTCGTACAACAGTCTGTCTGTCTCTTCCTTCAATTTGAGGTGAGAAGAGTCACACATCGATTGCTGACGTATAAGTACATACCTCTCCTCGTGGTGGGCTGCGGACCAGATCTGGCTGGAGGCTTGGGCTTGTCTGTGGCAGTCGAAAGTGATGACGTTCGTTACGTGTGAAAGACTCTGACAGTTGGCCTGCAGATACGTCAGACGCCGATAACCTAGGCAGTAGTGGTGGTAGCGATGCTTCGAAACAGAAGAAGACGGGAGCGATCGTGGGCGGTGTCGTGGGTAGTATTGTTGGGCTGCTGGTCATCGTCGCCGTGGTGCTGGCCCTTCTGATGAAGAGGAGGAGAGAGAAAAGAGATGTAGAAGAGGTACAGATGAAGGAACAGCCTGAGCAGAAGGTGGAAATTCGAAAAGAGCCGACTGTGGTGGTAGCGACAGAAGAAGGTGCAGATGACGATGAGTAAGAAAGGAGTGACAGAAATGAACAGTGAAAGACAAGAAAGAAGAAGAGAAGGAAGAAGAAGAGAAGGAAGAAGGGGTAGAGGTAATGGAAGAAGTGGAAGAGTTGGAAGAAGAGAAGGAAGAAGGGGTAGAGGTAATGGAAGAAGTGGAAGAGTTGGAAGAAGAGGCTCTGCTGCCCTCTCACTCACCTGACGTTGCCACTGTGGTCACAGACAAGTCCACGCCCACACCTGCCGTGATATAGAGACACCTACACCCACGCCTGTCATCACAGACACCCACAGCCTCTGTACCTGCAGCATCGTCTCAGACAGCAGCGCCAGCCAAGTCCCCCATCAAGAGCAAGAAAGAGGGAGAAGAAGCGCTGAGAGCAAAGGCAGAAGAGCTGCGAGAGCAGATCGAGAGAAGAGCAGCTGACATGGACGATCTGCTGCTGGAAGAGTAGACAGACGAAATGGAAGAGAAGCAGAGACAGCTGGAGGAAGAGAATGCCAAGACGAGCAGACACGTCGAAGCGATCCAGAAGAGAGTCTATCAGCTGGCAGAATAGATCAAACCCAAAATCATTCGCGAATAAGAGGATCTTCAACCTCTATGTCTTGTTTCTCGTCTCTTGTTGTGAGACGGTTCTGTCATGTGCGGACATCTCTCTCATCCAATCACAAGCATCAATCATCTCACACGCTGCATCACACGATCGTGTATTGTGAATTCAACAATTTCCTCGTGGCAAAGTACTGAGCCCCGATGGATGTCTCCATCTCGATGTGTGACCTCCCCTCTACTGATCGTTTCTGCACCGATAGACCTCCGTCTGTTGTCACCAAGACACCCTCCTGCAGCTCCGAACGGTGTCCCGCTTTCAGTAAGACTTCCTTCAGATCTGGCAACTTGACGTCACCCAGCACGACGATGGAGTGGCCAGTTCTCTGTCACGTGTGAGTTCTCAACTTCATCATGATCATGATGGTCGTGATGGTGTGATGATGATGATGATGATCGTGATGATGTGATGATCATCGATCGTGATCATGATCATGAATGAATGTGGTCGTGATGCATCTCAACCATGATGATCATCTGCATGTCATCACCTGATCATCGGGTAGGATGTCCAAGATAGGTACGGCCGTGGGGTTCGCATCACCGTTGGACACCGCCCTCCTCTTCCTCTGCTGCGTGTCACCATCATCTTCCGCTCGATATTGCAATGTCCCCTCCACGTAAGCCACTTGATATCCTTGCACAGAGTGAAATCGGAGAGCGTCGGCCAGATCATCGTGCAGCTTGATCTGATGATGATGATGAGACGATGGAACATGATGCATCATGCGATCTGATCGTCACCTTGAAGACTTTCGTATCAGACGTTAGATCGAGTGACTCTCTCAATTGGGGTACGTAAATGCTCTTGCCCGTAGATTTCATCGACTTTTGCCAATACGCAGCCAGAGCCTCCTTGTCTTCCTTTGTTCCGTCCACCAATATCTGTCAGAGTCAGCGTTGTAGATGGAGTTTTCTCACCAATTTTCTGGGCAGCATCTGCTGCACGATGGCCTTGACGGAGCGTAAGTCTGAAATTCCCTCGAAATCTACGCTGACGATGGAGCAACGGATTTGGACCTTGACTTGCTCCACGACTAATTTCGTCGGAATTTCCTCTTGTTCTTCCGGTATTACGCTCTCTGAACTCTTCTTCTCCTATTCTTCCGGTCAATTCTTCCGATGATCCGAAATCTACACGAGATTTCACCTTCTTCTCTTCATCGTCCTCGATCTTGAATTCGTCTGGTTGTAGTGGCTCGCCGTAATCGTCGTACTTTGATATAACTTCTTTGTATGGAAACATGGGGTGACGGAAACTTTTCCCGCTCAATTCGACATTTTAAAATTCGAATTTTTCTCACCCCGCGTTGGCGAACTGCTCTCTCGTCATGTCGTATGAGTCTTCGAAGGAAACTCGCTGAAATTTGGATCAGAAATGGCGCGTTGTAGATACACACTTTCTCTTCTTCTTCATCGTCCGAATCTTCTTCTGCTCTCTGGTTCAAAGCCATTCTCCTCCTGTCTTCTTCTTCGTTTTTTTCGATGTGATAGGCTTCTAATTCGGATCCTTCTAATGGAACTCTCTTCCTCAACTGTTTCGTTCAGTGATGTGATGATGTCATGACACGAGTGTGATGTGATGATGTCATGACACAAGTGTGATGTCATGACACAAGTGATCATGTCAAAGATTCAACATTCATATCTCGTGCGATTGATCTCGTCCATCATTTCATTTTCGTAAATATAGAGAAAATAGATTCAGAATGAACTCTCACCTCAAACGAGATGTTCTTCTCTCCATTGGTTCGTTGTAGTCGAGACGCCAGACTCTTCGTCACTTCCCTTCCCAGAAAAATAACTCGATTCAACGGTGTCTCGGCCATCTACAACGTCTCAATCCATTGCGACTCCTCCCCCTCACCTCTGCAAACAATTGGCGGGAAAACCCGTACTGCATGTCCGGTACACTGCACAGTATCACTCTGGGTCCCTTTGGTAGAGCTTCCAACTGTGCTGTCGCGCCTTCAATTTAAATATTCCACACGGTCTGTTCACCTAGATCGTTACACGTGGTTACGCATTTGAATGCGAAAGGGTTGTGCCTCTCGGCTTCCTGTAAAATCTCTTCGCTCATGAATTCCAATTGAGATTTCGCGGCGGTGATGACGTGGTTGGACATGAAGGATAGGAGGGCGACCGGATGATCTAATTTCTCCTTCGTCCAGTGTGACTCCAAGACGAGAGCTGCTTCTAATACTCTGGCTGAAGTGTCGTCAGAAAGAGAGGTGGTCCGGAGAAATACCGGAAGAATCGGTGGGAATGAGGACGGACCCTCCATTGTGGATGGTGTCCATGATGGAAGAGATGAACTCTATGTCTCTCTGCTTTCGGTTGACTGCCGTGTTCGCTCTTGCCGTGGCGTCGGTGATGAGCATGGATGGACGTTGAAGGTGTTCGAATGAGGCACCGGACAGGTGTGCCTCTTTCTTCTGGTTGAATTGAACCGCGTAGACGATGTCTTCTGTTTCTTTCTTGATCTTCCATATTGTGCCACCTAATGTGTGACCCGCACGATATGGGATGATCTGGATGCCACCTGAGAAGTCAATTATTGCATTCGTTTCATCGGTTGGGAAGCTCACCCTGAATAGTGACGTGTTCTTGATATTTGAGTTGTCTGAATCGATCATCGAAGGCGGCATCGACATCTTCCAGATCTAATCCTTCTTTGCATTGGTAGACATCGTACATGAGCATCTGTTTTACCGGTCAATTTTTCGTGTCCATCGAACTTGGACACAAATCACCTGTCCCATTTTATAGACGGGAATGGTTCCATAGATGGTGGCGTTGAGCCCCATTCGATTCACAACGTGAGGTAAAGCGCCAATGTGTCTCAAATCTGGATGACTGACGAGAACCACTTGAATCCTCTTGACATGTCTGAAGACGATGATTAGGGGACGATGAGCTAGATTAAAACGCACTCTCGGATAGGTTCTAGGAGGGATTCATCCATGTCTGGAGTCCAACCACAGTCCAATAAAATGACGGTATCATCAATCTCCAGCAGATAAGACAAGGGATCGTGACCTTTCACACCGCAGAGCGGTGTGAACTTGATGATGGCGGTCATCCTATAGCCCAGCTGTAATCTTGGTGATGTGATCTACGCGTTGTAGAAATGGCTACAGATCTGACCTGCTCATCTGCTGGCGCGCTCGGTTTGTGGCTTGTCTTCAACGATTGACCGAACTAAGTATCTCACAAAGATGATGGGAAGACTATTCGACCATTCTAATGATGACGCGATCAACTTTATACATGCGCCACATCGGCGTTGTACGTGAGGCAACTAAGAGGTCATGTATCCTACTGTTATTACACAGCGTTCTTCGGTTGGTAATAGTTGAAAGACAACGATTGCTCTGTCCAAAGATGTGGAAAGACTGAGGGACGAGAGAACAGACAGTGGCGACCGTTATCGCATTATAAAATGGAAGAGAGCGAGAAAGAAACGATCGTCCCCTGAGCTGCAAGTTTTAGTCCACATGACCAAGAAGAATGAAGGATTCCATTCAGTTTGTACCTGAAAATGACCACCAAATCACCTACACCTGTCATAGATATAGACGCGTGGACGTTGAGAGCTGTGTCGAATGCATTCAGCATCCGTCTGCGAACCTTTCGGAAAAAAGAACAAGCGGCCTCCTGTATATCTCGAAGGCATTCCTTTGTATCTCATTCAGTTCAAAGGAGGAGGACAGCACTCATCCATCAGTAACCTCTTCTGTGACGCTGGTTGGTAGAAACAAGACAAGGACCCCTTTACAACAAGAAATTTTCCGTGGTCGGCAACACATCGACTGGACTGATCAGAGGCCACACCAGCCCTTCTGGACGGCCGAAAGACAACGAAAGAGGAGGAAGAGCATCAGCAGTGGTAGAGTGCATACTCACAGACAACGACTCACGATCGAAACTTGCGACTGCGACGACAGAGGGCAACGTTTAGAGCTAGCCTCTTCTCACTTCTCTTCTTCAATTGCTCCACGGTTCAATTTTTCTTGCACATCACATCTCGGTCGGGTTTAAAAAGTCTCTGCTCAGTAACGTTCAACCCACGATAGAATTGTCTTCTGTCTTCTGAAATCAATGCTCACACCTGCCGGGTACAGCCAGCAACAGATGCCACACAACGGAAACCACGGTGGAGGACTTGTGCCGAATATACTGAGGATGGGACCGCTCTCCACAAATAACCCAGCAGGAAAGACGACTGCCTCGCATGCCTCATCCTCTACAGCGATGAAACAGAAGCCGCCGCCGACCAGCCACGGAGAGACCGAAATAGGCGTCGAATACCATCTGATCGAGGGATTCGTCATAGCCACATCGGCTTCCTCTTTCCTCTATATCCCCACGGGACCGACTCCACAGCCCTTCTCTACTCTTCCTTCAGAGGGAGAACCAACAGGTGGGGTCGTATGGAGTCTGAGAGTCTCTGAATGGGAACACAGATATCATCGCGTGCACCTGCGGCAGTTTAGAAGATGTTGGATTCATGGTCTGCTGCGAAGTGTGTCAGACGTGGTTTCATGGCATCTGTGTGAACCTGCCCACGAAGGAACACGTGGCCAACATCACCGAATGGCACTGCTTTCGCTGCGTACCCAAGCACGGACCTTCTAAAATGGTTCATCAGAAGAAGAGCCGGCCGTCACCAACAACACCATCATCGAGGGACAATCGTCCAACGGATAGATCGAAGAGGAGGAGAACTTCACCGCCCACGAAGGTATAAAAGAAGACGATCGTGATGGTTGTGTGCTGATGAGTAGAAGGGAAAGACACCCGAGGAAGAAGAGGAGGAGTTCAAGCAGGCTCTGGCCGTGAGCGCCCGAATTGCGAGAGAGCAGAGGATGTCTCAACGAACAAAGACAGACGACACACCATGATGAGACGGACACCCACCGAGATCGTGATGGACGCGTGACTCGCTTCACAGATACGAACGAAATAGAAAGAGAGGAGGCACAGAGGAAGGCGCGAATAAATACACATTCTTTTCTCTTTTATACTTTGGATCCACTGAGGTAGATCCCCAACGCGAACAAGACAGAGAACTGAAGACTAAAGGCTGCGATCCTCTCTGGTATCTCCTTCATCCTTCCACTTTTAAAGTCATCGACGGCCTTCATCGCAGTCGGGAGAGTCAATAGAGGTGCAAAGAGGAAGAACCTGCCGTAACCACCTGCATCGTGTCACATGTCATCGTCTCATTGCAATGTTTCATCCTCACTGGCGAAGAAGTATGCAAAGAAGGGAAGGCACAGGTAAGAAGAGAAGAACAAGAAACAATGGGCAAAGAAGGAAGCTTTCGGTCCGATGATGTTGGCGACCGTATGAACCCCCGCCTTCTTGTCTCCATCGGCGTCACGAGCTGCATGAGTCAACCTCTAAAGACATGATAAGACCTCACCGTTGTTCGAATGGACGATGGCATCGGTTAAGAAGGCGTTGGGGATGGAGAAGAGATAAGCAGAGAGGACGGACGGTAATGTGGCGATGCCCATGGTAGCTCCTGCAGACAGTTGGATGTAATAAGCTCCTTCCACGACGAGAGGTCCGAATGCAACGAGTGTCGCGACGTCGCCTGCAATGGTCAATCGATATGATGATTGGACGTGATGTGATTCGTACCGAGTGCCATGTATTTGAGAGAGTATGGAGAGGCCGTGTAGAAGTAAGCCACGCCGCAGCCGGCGGCGAATCGAATGGCCATTCCAATGGACTTCTCCCATGTCGGCATGCTGAAGACCAACAGGGCTCCTTTCAGAGGTCAATTCGTCTCATGTTTTCCCTCTCACGAACCGACGACGGCCGATCCATAGAGAAATGTCTTCAGATGAAACTTGATCTCTTGAGGTGTGAATCGAGTGTCGAACATTGCACGATCTCCAGATGTCTCCTTCTTATCGACTCCTCTCTGGAGTTGGAGTCAGCTGAAGATGATGATTCGTTCGTGATACCTTCCAGTCGTAGTAGCTGTTGGCCAGATTGGCAATGGTATGAACGCCGCAGGCGCCGATGACGCTGAGGACAAAGTGATAGAGGGAGAAACTTCCTGAAGAATTGTACCCTGTAGAAGGTCGATCGAAAGAATCACACACCAAGATATCGCACCTAATAGAGAGCCGATGAGAACACTACCGAAAGAAGCGGTGAGCGTCCATAATCTCCAAGCTATGCTCAGATCTTGTAGGAGACTGCCCGTGCCTGCTGCCATGATGTCCAATAGATCTGTCACGTGTGTCGGCGATGGCTGTGTTGTAGACGTCTTACAAAGCTCATGCGTCACACTGCACCCTCCTTCTCTACTTCGAATGGTAGCTCTAACAATCAAAACATCCTACCTCCTCATCTTAAGAGGTCTGAAGGCGATGTGCAGGTGTCACGATCACGATAGACTCTCAGACTCATTCTTCATGACCTCTTTATGTACATCATCGCTCTCATCACATGGATCTGTTCTTCTCCAAGTAATCACAGATCATCGCCCTCAGCGCCAAATTCGGCAGGACTCTCTTGTCGGTCAGGGGCAGCCCCGTCAGTGGTGAAGTCCCTCCCAATTCGATCCACTCTTCCAATGGTTTTCTCTCGTAGGAGAAGCCATCGGCAGCCACGACGGGATCCACCATGATCTGATCTCGTGTCATTCGAATGGTGATGGTGTGATGGTGATGATGATAAGAGGAGGATGTGATGGTGATAAGAGGAGGATGTGATGATGATTGAGACGATGTTGTGATGGTGATGATAAGAGGATGTGATGGATGATCAATAGGATGGTGAAGATGATCGGCATCGTGAGATCATCACCTCTTGACTGATGGGGCAGATCATCTCGACGGGGACTTGACTGTCTACAACGTTGTAGTCCGTCGATAATTGAGTCACGCCCTGACGGATGCGAATGCGATCGCCCAGTGCTTCCACGCCGATCTCCTCCAGGTCACCCAGCTAGAATTTTCAGACAAAATTCGAACGAAATTTCGTGGAATTTGACCCCACCTGCAGCTGTACGAGTATTTCTCCGTTTATCCGGTTCACGAGGAACAGCTGAGCGTGATTGTCTCCGTAGTTCCTCTCTCTGACCCACTCGGTCACCTCCAAACTGGTCAGCAAGCCCGCGATAAAGTTTCGTGTGCATACCTGTTCAGGGGTCCAAGTTTCAACGTCGAGCAGTGGTGGGCTCTCCCTCAGTCCCCTTCTCATGTGATGGATGCTCTTGATGAGTTTCTTCCTCGAGATGACATCCATGTTGAGTTGGACTTTGAGTGTGTCGTCGTTCAGTTGGGGTAGTGACTGTCCATCGATTCGATTCTCTCTCAGTAACTCGATGATGTCATTCGTGACCTTTGATCGATCAGCCGATGCAGGGATGATTGTCATTACCCCCATCGTCTTTAAGATGGAACATACTCTGTCGGTGTCCATAGTCTCTATCGGTTCGTGCTTTCGGAGGCAGGGCTGTGTCTCTGTCGCATCTTCAGAACAATCACAAAGATGGAGGACTCACCTTGTGTCGTCGGCGGGCGTGATTCGCAATTGAATTCGTTGGATATTCGTTGTGTGAGCTGTAAAATGTGTCGGCAAAGGCCCTCCATCTTCCATCACTCACCTTCTTGATAAAATGGAGGAGAGAGGGGAGTGGTGATTCCGTCGGACTGTTCCTGGGAGAAATGAATACAAAGATCTACACGTGATGAGCCGCTCGACGGCATTCTTACATCCTGTCCGAGCGGTGGATGAATGCATTATCCAAGTGATGGGTCAGATCGGTTTGACTCAAGAAGGATTTCTGGCATTCATTACAGAAGAACTCTGGTTCGAACTCCTGAAGTCGGGTGAATAAAATGAGAGATCGGCCATAATCGGATGACGTGACCGATCGAAATATTCACCACGTCGAGAGCCCCTCCCCACCATTCGTGGATGATGTAGTTCTCTCTGTCTTCTATTCCGCTCTCACATGGACTCCACGGGGGTGGTGTTTCTTCCATATCTAATCGAGCAGAGGTCCTGAGAAGCGCTGTATCTCCCCTTTCTTCGAACCAATCACTTGCTGGCATCCTCTATCGATCAAGAGGGAGCTGATGTTCTTTCGTTGCCGTTGATCTTTGCCTCCGCAGTCCAACGGTGTTCCAAGGAAATGTCCAATTTTCTTTCTTTTTCGATTTGTCTCGTTGTAATGACATATCTTTCTATTTCTCTCTTCTTTCTTTTGCATAAACTATCGATCTCAAAGACAAACGTAACACACCACACACATCATTTCATCCATTAATTTTCTTCGAAATGTCCTCTTCAATACAGCCATCATGTGATGATGTGCCGTTTGCATCGAAATGAAAACTTCACACGAAGATGAGAACAACCACATCGAATTCCTTCATTCATCATCAGACCCGTAGTCTACCAGACCAGTCGCCTTCGGCTGCTGCTGCTCCGTCACGGCATACTGGTCGTTACCCTGATAGTAAGCGTACTGCTCGTTCGTATACTGCTGCTCTTGATACTCCTGGTACTTCTTCATCTCTTCTGTCTCTCTCTTCTGTCTCTTGATCTCTTCCAGCGCCGCCTCTTCTTCTGCAGCCTGGGCGGCCTGCTTCACCTGCTCTTTCAACTTGGGTAGGGCCTCCATGATGGCCCTCCTGTCCTCTTTATCTTCCACGCCGAGTGCATCCATGCCGATGTCGTCGATCTGAGACAGAGTGCTCAAGTCACCGAAACCTCCAGAGATGAAGGTGTCGGTGTATCTCTCCAACTGGCGGCCGCTGTCTTCCGACACGTTTCTGAACCAGCCCGAGATGATGCGACTGCTGGTGGCATAATTGGACTCGGCTGGTTCTTGCGTCTCTTCGTTGTAGTTGGCGTAAGAGGTCTGTCCCTGCTGGTAGTAGGCGTTGGGGTCGTAATAGCCGTAATACTGTCCATCGGTCTGTGGATATTCTCTCGGTGCTCCTTCTGCGAGGGCCGTCTGGGCGTATTGATACATGGTATCCTCTGATGTCTGCTGCTGCTGGACGATCTCGGCGACTTGAACGAGATTCCGCATCTCTTCTCGGTTTCCGGCGGAGGGGTTGGGGTCCTCGTTGGCCCACTTTAAGATGAGGACTTCATCATCGACGAGGGACTGGTCGATCATGGCCTCTTTGGCGAACTCGGCGGATGACCTCATGCTGTAGCGGACGAAGGCGATGCATTTGGACCAGATGACTCGGACTGGAGAGGGTGAGTGAATTTGTTCGTGTGGGGATGAGGTCGGTGATGGTGAGATGATGTTCAATGATGATCCTCAGATGGAAATGATGATTATCAGATGGAGATGATTACCGTATTCGACTTTTCCAAATTCAGAGAAATGCTTCATGACGAGCTCCTCGGTGGTTCCCTCCCTCTTTAGGCCTGAGATGTAGAGGGTCGTGTTGTTCTTGTTGAAGGAGCCGACACCTCCCATGTCGTCTCTGTAGCTTCTGTGTCTGTCTCTTCCAAAGACGTCGTGCAGCATGTCCAGACGAATTTCATCCTCTTCTAATGGGATACGGTGATAGTATTGACACTCCGGTCCCTGTGATTCGATCAGAAACACATTCGACGATTGCAGAATCACATGTGCATATCACGATGGAAAATTTACCTCTGTGCAATGTCCTCTGGCGAAGTAGATGCAGAGGTACGTGTCTTTGTTCATCTTGTCAGCCTTCGTATATCCGGCGTCACTGGCAATGCAGACTCTCGTCTGTGCCTTCATTCTATTTCCCATTCAATTATGTTACACAAAGTTTACAGACGTCGATGATGTTCTTCATCCATATCGATCACGATTGAATCATTCTATGAACTCACCTCACGACGTCGTATTTATCTCCGAGCTTCTTGTGGTACCAGATGTTATACTCTGATCCATGTTGTGTGAACTCTCTCATCGGTCCGGCGCCCTTCTTCACTTGTCTCCTGGCCGGTCGAGCTGCATAAGGATTGGGGACCCTCTGACCCGTTCTCGTGAGCGTAAATCTAGCGTCTACGGGGGCTAGAGGTACTGCAGATGGAAGAATGTCCATATGCATGGGACCAGCCAGCGAAGCTCTATAATTCTGTTTCGAGTCGAATGGAACCTCAGGCCTAACCATCGGCTGTACATCTTGTTGTCGTCCACCTCTTCGGCCGCTCATTGGATGCTCCTCTGGGATGATATGTGTGATGTGATCTGTGTTTGTAAAGGTGAGAAATTATATTCCGGATTTTTATTTTATTTCGGAACGAAGGAGCATCTTGTATCACCAGCATAGAGCTTCCGATGGTGGGTTCGGGTGCGTATCGCGATGGTTCTAATCATTCTGATGGCTCACACGAACTAGAAGAAGATACATCTCCCCATCGTTCGCCCTCAGTCGATGCAAAGTTGAAAGATTTGTCAATCAACATCTCATCATCGAAGGCGGCCCCTGCACTCACACAGAGTTCACCTACAACGACCTCCACGAGTAAGAGCGATCCTGCCACTACGTCCACAGGCTCGTTGGGAACATTAAGAAAGCAGCAGTACTCGGTATCCCGGGCGAGCTCCATCTCAGAGACATCGCCCAGGCTTTCAACTGCCGTGAGTCGATGGAAAGATATGACATTTTCCAGTGGAGATTCGTTGAGAAATCTGATCCGTCGGACAGACCGATCGAAGTACGGGAAGACATGGCGCTCTCAGAAAATCTGGAACGCTGTATAAGAAAGTGGCTGGCACGTTTGGAAGCAGCTGGAAGAAGATGTTCGGCATTCTGATCGGAGACGCCCTCTGTTTATATAAGAACGAATCGGTAGATCCCTCATCCCTCATTCTTCCCTCGTTTCACATGATATCATTCCATATCGTATCATTTTCCATCCAAAGAGGCATTCATCATTTAATGTGTACAGGACGAGTCACCAAAGGAGATGATCACAGAACTAAAGAAGTACAAAGTCTTCGAGCCAGATGAGAGGACGTTGTCTCTCAATCCAGTCACTGGCAACATCAAGCCCACACAGTTTCGAGTGGACGATCCCACAGAGAAGAGAGCTTGGATCACACAATTAGCGGTGCAGCTGTCCATCACTTTTAAACCCTAAACCTCATCAGAAAGTCTGTGCCAAACAACTGACGGGGGCGCCATCGGGTATAGAGATCGCTTCAGCCGATCTCGCCATCGAAGGAGAAGCTCTGGGAAGGGGTGAGGCCCACTGGGACGATATACGTACGGTACTTACCCCCAGCAGGGGCCTCGGGCACGGTATTCCGCGGTATCTGGCTGAAGAATACGCTGGTGGCCGTGAAAACGATGTCTGACATAGACAACGAAGAAGAGATGCAGAATTTCTTATCTGAGATCGACCTCTTATCCAAATTGAGACACCCACAGATCGTTACCATGGTGACGTTCGAGTCGAAATTTCACGTAGATCTGACTGAAATTTCAGTACGGTTTCTGTCACAAGAAGGAGAAGCCCAATTCAACTTCCGTCCTCTGTCTCGTCACGGAGTTTGTCTCTGGCGGCAATTTATCCGCTCTCATCCACAAATCAGACATGAAATTCAACAATCACATGATCATCGATATCGCAACGGAGATCAGCAAGGGCATGACCTACCTCCACGGTGAAGGAGTCGAACACAGAGACTTGAAGGTGACTGTGCTCGCGGCGTGTGGAGCTGACGATTGCAGCCGGCCAACGTTCTCATCCACGAGTTGACTTCAGAGAAGATTCACTTGAAAATTTGTGACTTCGGATTATCGGCGGGGGAGGATGATTCGAGTTCGACGGTGGTACTGGGGACGCCCTCGTACGCGGCACCCGGTGAGTACCGTACGTACGGAGGTAGCTGATGGAGGGTAGAGCTTTGTGAGATGGATCACACGTTCAAGGTGGATGTGTATTCGTATGCCATCATGTGAGTCTCTCATTTCGATTCGATCTCACTTGATTTCATGTGGATTCTCATCGTCTAATATCGTTTATTTCATTTTCATATCAAATGACATCAAATGACATCAAATGACATCAAATGACATCAAATGACATCGAATCATCATCAGATCATCATCACGTACACATCACGATCACGATCATCTCCATCTCCATCACATGACTGACCTTTCACCAGATTATGGGAGCTCCAAGCCAGAAAGCACGTCTGGGACGACATCGTATTCGGCGCAGAGATCGCAGCGCGCGTCTCCGCCGGGCAGCGTCCGGACCTCCAGCCCGACTGGCCGCTGGCCAATCTGACCGAAAAGTGCTGGGACCATGATCCAGAGCAACGCCCCGATTTCGCCACGGTGGACGTCATGCTGCGGACCATGAAACAGACGTTAGCCTTGCTCGATCCACATCCTTCGATCGCCAAAGTGGAGGCCCCGGCGGCTCAGTTGATCACGCCTGAAGTTGCCGTGGCGGCAAAATTCGGACCGGCCGGTGTGATGACCTGGGGGCAGTTCAGTCAGGCGGCCAAAGACATCATGGCAGCGACGCCGGCGCAGTTAGAATGGGTCAGACCCTTCTTATCGATGGGCAACGGCAACGTGTCCCTCCAAATTTGGGACAAATTTGTAAAGTGGTTCTCTCCTCTCGCTCTGCCCAATGACACACGGCCAGAAGCTACGACGTTCGCCGAGTTATCCGATGTTGTCAAGCCCAATTGGTTCCACGGTTTTCTCAGCACGGAAGAAGTGCAAGCTCAGCTATCACACGGGAGGTTTCTAGTTCGCTTCTCTTCGTCACCGGGCTACTACACGATCAGCCTGAGGAATCAGAGCGTCTTTGCACACATGAGAGTGGCATCGATGAGACAGGACGGCAAGTGGAAGTTTACGGTGGACAGAGAGAAGATATTCGATTCGATGCAGGCCGTGCTGGACGAGTACAAGGAGAAAAATCTGCCGGAGAGAAACTTTCCCCTGGGTACACCGCAGCTGAGGGCGGCCATCATCAGTTACGATCTGTCCGTATAAAGTTTATCTTCAACGTCTTTTGCTGTTTGAAGAACGTCTTTTGTGTTCTATGGATGTGTCTGAGTTGATTCTACCAGCTGATAGATTCTCTTCTCGATCGCTTCGATATGTTTTCTCAACTGTGCGTTCTCTTCTTCCAGCTGTCTCTGCTTCTCTTCCACTTCCTCTGTCTGCTCTTCCAGCAGCAGCTCGTCCATGTCAGCTGCTCTTCTCTCGATCTCCTGTCGCAGCTCTTCTGCCTTTGCTCTCAGCGCTTCTTCTCTCTCTTTCTTGCTCTTGATGGGCGACTTGGCTGGCGGTGCTGTCTGAGATGATGCTGCAGGTACAGCGGCTGTAGCTATAGAGGCGGAGGCAGGCGCAGGACTAGATGTTACCGTGGAGGTCTGTGAGGGTGTAGGTGAAGATGTCTCTGTGGGTGGACTTGGTGTAAAAGTGGCGCTTCTGCAGTCAGATACTGCAATTGTATATCGGGTCTGTTCTTGTGCCTTCTCGCTCTCTCGATCTTCTCTCTGTGTCTCTTCCTCTCCCCGCTTGATTCTTGGATAAGGTATCGATGCCGCATAGTCGATCTCTGTCTCCTTTCCTTGCATCTCTTCTCTCTCTTCCTCTTCCGCTGTACACCCCCGTCACTCCCACTCTCACTCTTCATCTCCTTCACCTCCATCCACTGCGATCTCCACATTCCTCGTATCTCGTCTCACCATCTCCTGATGGAACACTCCTCTCATCCACATCTCTCTTCTCCTTCTTTTTCATCAACAGAATGGCTAGAACCGCGGCGACGATGAGAAGGAGCCCTCCCACAACGCCGCCCACGATGGCTCCTGTCTTGCTCTTCTCACTCGTTGGCTGACCTCCTTGATTGTCACCGCTACCAGATGATGTGCCATCTGTTGTTACTTCACTTCCTCCAAGCTCACAGCCATGTCTTTATGACCGATCCAAATCAATGATCTCGCAATAAAGCGTGTGTTGTAGACGGCCGAATCCTCATTTCCACGAAAAGCATTGGCGCCGGTAATTCCAAGAACTTGTCTACACCCACACGATCCATTTTTTCAGCCGAACGAGAGAGAGGAGCGGCGAACCACTATCATTTGTCGACATCCGATACCAGTGAAGGTCAGCGTGAAGAAGCCATGTCCAAGTTTGCGAAACTGAAGAACGATGAACTGAAGGAGGAGCTGAGAAAGCGGGGAGTCGATGAGGCCGAGATCAAGGTGAAGAGGGAGGTGTATGGACATCCGATTCTGATTTGATTGGAAGGGATTGAGGGTGAAGGCTCAGATGGTTGCGAAATTGGAAACCTGACACGAGCGATGCACTCTTCAGCGTCACACTGAACGGCTCAATCCCATACTTCACTGCCGCTCGAATGAAAGCGTTGTCGGCGGGCGATGTCCGTGCTTCTTGTATCGCTGCATACAGACTGCTGTTCGCTGCTCTCAGCTGTGTCAGAGATGGCTGAGTGAGACGGAAAGACTGATCATAGTCTCTCTTCCTGCTGGTGGCCGTCACGTCAGCCTGAGAGCATCCCATGACGTCAGCCGATCATGAACTGATCGAAACTCCTCGTATTACCGCTGACGGTCACAGTGAAAGTCTGTCCTTCATCAGAAGAGGATGAGATTGAAATGAACATTAAAAATTGGTACATCACGATCGGAATCACATGCCACAGAGTCGAAAAGGTCCAAAAATCACAAGTGAGGAATCCTATCCGTTTCCTGAGGCCAACGTTGGGACAGAAGAGATGTATCGTCAGATCTTGAAAGATGGTTTCGATCGTGCACCACCGAGTAAAGAGAGCAGCCTTGGCATACTATTTGAGCAAGGTAATATGGTGCCGGGACTGGAAGTGAAAGACTTTGGACTGATTGGATTGCCTCTTCATCCTCTGTTATTGACCATGCTCAAGAGCACTGGAACAAGAGTGAACGACCACATTTACCAATGGAAAGCAGGTAGTAAGCGAAATGAGGTAACATATCCTGAGATCATCCTCCAAATCGAACGTGAATCAGGTTTCTATACAGAATGAACAGTGGATGAGATTGCTGAAATCAAAAATGCAAGGGGTACGCACCGATATCTCGTTTACTCCATCTTTTCATCTACTCTTTTACTTCTACGCATCAATGTGATGACGGTGCAGATCACTTCAGTTTTTGGGAGGAGCATGTCGAGTGATGATGTGGAACTGGTATTACGCGGCATGATCTTGGAAGAGGCATCAGCATCCGCACACACTTGGCCCTCAAACGTATGTTTGATGATGTTACTGAACGATGAGAGTTGAAGGATGAACAGGACTCAGATGATAAGGGGTTTTTCGGATATTTGATCGTGACTTTGCCAACACATCACGAAGGTGATTCGATCATTGGATCATCGAAGATATCCGATGATTTTTATCTTCTTCTTCATCACCATCGTTTATCGTCACCATCATCATCTTGAGACACTCTGCACCTCTTCATCTTGTCATCGTGACGATCCATCACCCCGATCACCACATCATCCACTTTGTGCACATCCATCTGAACCTCACAGGTGGCATCATCAAGATATCCAACGACCAAGAAGAGAAGATTTATTTGAGCTCTCCACGCAGCAGCTACCACTACCAGATCCTCTCCTTCTTCCGACAGTGCAACTACACGTCTTCCCCCATCACCAAAGGACAGAGGTTCCAACTTCTCTTCCGAATGGTCGCTAGAGGTAGAGATCAACACTTCTTCTGTCTGTTGATCATTCATAGAAGGTAAGATACCTCCGAACATGTTCACAGGGAAGGAACAGTACGTGAGACAAATGGTGAAGGCGATGAGGGTGTGGAAGACAGATCCAGACAGAACGGAAGCCTTGTGCTATCAGTACAGCAGCAATGGAGAAGCTATGGAGGACATCACGAGAAAGAAGATCGCAGAGGTGTGGAAACCTTATCTACGCATTATGACATAAGAGAGGTTTTGAAGAAAGAGCTGGGAGTGGGATGTTACCACGGGACTATGACGTGAGATTGTACTCTGGTCGACAATGAAGAATCGCAGGCCCCAAAATGAAACGCAAGTGACCCTATCCGACCACTTGGGACGATGTTCTTTTTTACGTGAGACGATCGTCATCACGATCAGAGGTTGAGCTCACCATGCCGCAGCTGCGTGCTGGTTGAACGGTGCGAATATGGGCAGAGCAGCCGTGGTGTTTTTCATTCACGATGATGCGGTGGATCTTTCTGTGTGTCGACGTCATCTCAAACGTAGACGACAGGATCAGCTCTTGTTTCGACTCGGAACATCTTCTGATTACTTCCAATCTCTGATGTCACGCGTGAATTACACCACGAAGAAGAGGAAGAAGATTGATATGGGAATATTGAAGAACGTACCGAACGACATACTGGACTACATACTGAGTAGTTACATGTCTGGAAAAGACTTGGTTCAGCTTGATGGAGTGTCCAGAGGCATGATAGCCAGGGTAGATCACAGCGTGCGAACGATCATGAACCGATTCGCACAGGTGAGAGACACGAGAGATTGGATCACTCTTTCATCTCTGCTCACAGGAAGCCATTCGAATGGGGAAACACGAGATCCTCTCTGACTGGCGTGGACTATTGAAATATCACAAACAGTACAAGAAGACTGCACCTTACGAGGCGATCATCTGCATCATGCCCGATCTCGTCTTCACAGACAATCCTGTCATCACTGATCTCGTCGCAACCTACGGAGGAGTCATCATGATGCCAAAGATGATGGGTTACCTCAGCGTTCTGATCGATCCGTTCTTTATCGTGGAAGAAGACTGTCAAGAAATCATCGGACGATTGATGGATCAAGTTCGTCGATCTTACTTGTCTCTAGGCATCGAATTTGATTCCACCACGGTGAAGTCATCAGCCATCGTCTCGCTCACCCGCATCAGCCGTACTGTACGTACATCGAATCTTGGATAGCAGCCGTCCTGCGAGACAATCTATCGAAGGGAATCCCCCTGTTGAAGCATCTCTTCTTAGCAGAGAGATACACTGACATGGAGAGGGTAGTGCTGGCCCATTACGTCAACTTCTACGACTCACTGGACCACTACAAGACGATGTCTCCCCTCATCACATACATGCTCGATTTCGACAAAGGAGAGGAGAAGAGAGATCTGAAGGGAATCAAGATCTTCGTGGACTTGTCCCGCAATCTGATGGACAGCATCGCAGAACTGATGAGAGTACCTGTACCATCTGATGATTGGACAATGCGGGTTTCAGAAGCGTTAACGGATCACTGTGCCCATTGCAAAGCAATGGGGAACTTTTTGAGGCATCCAACAGAGAGGAGACTGGTTCTCCGTTATCCTAAACTCCAGCGGATTCACGTGGTCTGTTGTTTGGTGATGAACCTGACGCCCTTGGTGAACCGTGATCTCATCGATGATGTGATGTTGAAGGACACATCAGGTTGATGCGATCGAGGAGGGACATCAGACGATTGTGTTTAAGTTCAAGAATGCACGGGGAAGGGTGAAGACGTGGAAAAGTGATGACTGAATGAATTTAGTGGATCAAGAAGATGGAGAGAGCTGAGAAGACGTTCGCAGCGTTGAAATCGATTACCAAGTATGAACCGATGGATCTACTAGAAGAGAAAGAGGGAGAAGACGATGAACATGAGGAAGAAGAGAGAGAGGAAGAAGAAGAAGAGGAAGAGAAAGAGGAAGAGAAAGAGGAAGAGAAAGAGGAAGAAGAAGAGGAAGAGGGAGAAGAAGAGGAAGAGGAAGAGGAAGAGAAAGAAGAGGAAGAGGAAGAAGAAGAGGAAGAGGAAGAGGAAGAAGAAGAGGAAGAGGAAGAGGAAGAGAAAGAAGAGAAAGAGGAAGAAAAGAGAGAAGAGAAATCGAAGAAGAGGGTGGCGAGGGGGAAGAAAGGACCAGCGAGAAAGCAACAAAGAAGAAAGTGAAGATTAGTAATAAAGTTTGCAAATATTTCACGGTGTGACGCATCCGGGTGGAATAGTCCTGTCTCAATGTTGCAACTTTGTTACCATCTTATTTGAGGATCTCAGCCTCTAATAGTCTCCTGACGTGAGCTTCTACATCCACGATGTCGTTGTGACGTCTCGTGCGACCGAATGGAGAATTGAAAGTGGGTAAAAAGCACCTAATCACATCACAAATCGGTATCACATGCCGCAGAACCAAAAAGGTACAAAGATCACAAGTGAGAATTCTTGTTCGTCTTCTGTGAAGCCAACGTTGAAACAGAAGAGACGTATCGTCAGATCTTGAAGGATGGTTTCGATCGTGCACCACCGAGTAAAGAAAACAGCCTTGACATACTGTTTGAGAGATGTAATGTGCTGCCAGGAATCGAAGTGAAAGACTTCGGACTGCTTGGACTACCACTCCATCCCCTGTTGTTGACCGCACTCAAGAGCACTGGAACAAGAGTGAATGATCACACTTACCAATGGAAAGCAGGTAGTGAGCGAAATGAGGTGACACCTCTGAGATTGTCTTTGGCGATTCTGATATAATTCAGGTTTCTATACAGAATGAACAGTGGTTGAAACTGTTGAAATTAGAATTGAGAGAGGTATGCATCAACATCTCGGCCATTTAGTCCAATCTTGATCTTTTACGCATCAATATTCGATGAAAGGATGTGATGCCGATGTAGATCACGGAAGGTCTTGGGAGAGCTATGTATAGTGACGAAGTAGATTTGGCACTACACAGCATGACTTTGGAGGTATCAGAATTGGAAGAGGAATCAAAATTGGAAGAGGAATCAGAATTCGCACACCATTGGCCGGCACAAGTATGTTAGATGATGATGCTGAACGATGAGAGTTGAAGAACGAACAGGATCTGGATGATGAGGGTTTTTTCGGATACCTAATCGTCACCTTGCCAACCCATCACACGGGTGATTTTGATTTTCCCACGTTCATCATCTTCTATTACCATCGCAACTCGATCATCAACCACCTCATGTCGATCTCATCATCACCGTACACATCCATCTCAGCTTGATATAGGTGGTACCATCCTGGTATCCACCAACCGAGACACAAAATACCATTGGACTTCTCAACTCAGTCACCACCGCTATCAGATCCTCTCCTTCTTTCGACAGTGCGAGTATAGGTCTTTACCTCTCATGAAAGGACAGAGGATACAACTTGTCTTCAAGATCTTCGCTCTAGGTAGAAACATGTATCTAGTCTATCTCCTGATCATTTCATAGAAGGTAAGAAACCTCCGGTCATATTCACAGGGAAGGAACAGTACGTGAGACAAATGGTGAAGGCGATGAGGGTGTGGAAGACAGATCCAGACAGAACGGAAGCCTTGTACTATGGGTACAACTTCAACCAACTCACGACCGATTATACAAAGGACATCACGAGGAAGAGGATCGCAGAGGTGTAGAACCATCATCGACTCCTGTGATGACGCAGAAGAGATCTTGATGGAAGAGCTGAGATTGGGACTCTATCACGGCAGAAATACGTACATGGGGTGAGATTGCGTGATCGGTCGATATCGATCGATGTCAGCCTCCAAGATGGTCGGCAAGAGTTGACATTCGATGGTCTTGGAAGATGCTCGTTTCCAGGTGACATCGTGATCGTGGTTCATCATCATGAAACATTCGAGATTGACACGGTTGCAGTACTTTGTAAATTGAACGGCGAGAAGGTGGACAGCGCAGCCATGGTGTTTTTCGTTCACGATGATGCAGTGAGATCGTTCTGTGTGTCGACGTCATCTCAAACGTAGACGACAGGATCAGTTCGTGGTACAATTCGGAGCTTCTTCTGACTACTTTCGATCTATGTTGTCACGCGTGAATCACACCACGACAAAGAAGGAGAAGAAGGACAAGAGGAAGAAGATGGAGAAGGATCGCATGGGAATATTGAAGAACGTACCGAACGACATACTGGACTACATACTGAGTAGTTACATGTCTGGAAAAGACTTGGTTCAGCTTGATGGAGTGTCCAGAGGCATGATAGCCAGGGTAGATCACAGCGTGCGAACGATCATGAACCGATTCGCACAGGTGAGAGACACGAGAGATTGGATCACTCTTTCATCTCTGCTCACAGGAAGCCATTCGAATGGGGAAACACGAGATCCTCTCTGACTGGCGTGGACTGCGGAATCATAGCAAACAGTACAAGAGGCACACACCATACGAGGCGATCATCTGCATCATGCCCGATCTCGTCTACACAGACAGTCTTGTGATCACTGGTCTCGTCGCAACCTACGGAGGAGTCATCATGATGCCAAAGATGATGGGTTACCTTCATACTTTGCTTCAAACATCCTCCCTCCTCGAAGAGGGCCATCAAGAAATCATTGGGCGATTGATGAATCGAGTTCGTCGATCTTACGTGTCTCAAGGCATCGAAATCGATTCCACCACGGTGAAGTCATCGTGTCGATCCGTCCACTCACTCGCATCAGCCGTACTGTACGTTCATCAAATCTTGGATTACAGCCGTGCTGGGATACAACTTTTCAAGAGGAATCCCCCTGTTGAAGCATCTCTTTTTAGCAGAGAATTACACTGGCATGAGAAGTGCTGACGGCCAATTACGTAAACTTCCGCGACGCGTTGGACCACTACAAGATGATGTCTCCCCTCATCGCATACATGCTCAATTTCGAGAGAGGAAAGAAGAAGAGGGACCTGAAACAAATCAAGATCTTCATGGAATTGTCCCGCGATCTGATGGACGTCATCGTAAAACTGAAGAGATCACCTCTATTAGCTGATGATTGGAGTTTGCCATTTCCAGAAGTGAAGGCGGACCACTGTCCCCGCTGCAGAGTAGTGGGTGACTTTTTGAAGGATCCGAAAGAGAGAACGACTAGCATCCGTTTTCCAAAACCTCAACGGGTTCACGTGGTCACTCACTTGATCGATGACCTACCCACGGTGAATTGTCATCCCACGGAGAATGTGATGATGATGGAGACATCAGATTGATGTGGTCGAGGTGAGAGGGATGACGACCCTGATCAAGACCACGAATGCACGGGGAAAGGTAGGAAGACATGGAGAGGGTGACTGAGTCGATCTAGAGGATGGAAAAATCGAAGAAGATGTTAGCAGCGTTAAGATCGATCACGAAATATGAACCGAAAGATCGAATGGAAGAGGAAGATGATAAAGAGGACGAAGAAGAGGAAGAAGAGGAAGACGAAGAGGAAGAGAAGAGAGAAGAGAAATCGAAGAAGAGGGCGACAAGGGGGAAAGGACCAGCGAGAAAGCAACAAAGAAGAAAGTGAAGACTAATAAAGCTTGCAAATATCTCACGGTCAGATGTAGACTCGTTCAATGTGAAACAGTTCAACTTGTTTATAGTTCATCTTCACAATAAGATGGAGAGAATGGCCACGATGAAGAAGATGAACGGCTGAACAGCGTCCACATGGTTCACGGATGTTGCTGTGTGAGTGAAAGTATCCGAAGATGAGCTGGACGTGGATGCATCACTCGCTGTGTCACTGCTGGTAGAGTCTGTGACAACTTCGGTGATGGACGAGCCTGCTGAGGAAGTTGTAGAGACGTCCGCTGATGTCGTAGAGCTGACGCTGGACGTTGTTGTGCTCTCTGTTCTAGATGTGGCAGTGCTTGAAGACCGTGTGCTTGACGGCTGTGTGCTGGCAGAAGTCTCAATAGAGGTAGTGTCATCTTCTGAGGTTGTATCTTGGTCAGAAGATGTGCTGTCCGCAGATGAGGATGAGGAAGATGAGGACGTGCTTGCAGCTGTCGAGTCCGTCGAAGAAGAAGAGCTGGATGATGAAGTCGTGCTCTCTGTGGATGATGTGCTACTTTCGGTGGAGGTTGTGCTGTCCGTAGACATTGTACTTTCCACGGATGTAGTTGTGGTGGAGGAGGTTGTTGTGCTGTCCATGGAAGTTGTAGAGCTGGAGGAAGTTGCGCTTTCGGTGGATGATGATGTTGAGCTATCCGTAGAGCTTGTGCTATCCACTGTAGTGGAGGAAGTTGAACTCTCGGTGGACGATTCAGTCGAGCTCTCCGTGGAAGTTGTACTTGAGCTCTCCGAAGAAGTTGTGCTATCCACGGTGGACGAAGAAGTTGTACTATCCACGGTGGACGAAGACTGTGTACTGTCCACGGTGGACGAAGAGGTTGTACTGTCCACGGTGGACGAAGAGGTTGTGCTGTCCACGGAGGATGAAGAGGTTGTGCTTTCTACGGAGGATGAAGAGGTTGTGCTATCCACGGTGGACGAAGAGGTTGTGCTTTCTACGGAGGATGAAGATGAAGTCGTACTGGCGGGTACAAACTGATACGAAGTGTCGTAGCCCGAATTGACTCCGACGTCTGATGTCACGTCAACGACACGCATCGTGACTTCAATTCAACTCACCGGTTCCCAAATTGTTGATAAACTGTCCTTGTCCCGTGACCGCCACGATGAATCGAGAAGCCGGTCCGTTCGACTTCAGATTGTTGGCGGTCGTCGTGCTCGAGGTGACGACGCTCCGCTTCGAAGTCGAAACTGAGGCAGTGACGACAGACAGGTAAGAAGTGGTTCCAGTAACACTGAAAGTCTGCACACCAACCGATGTGGTGATGGGTGGGTACTGAAAGATGGAGAGACCGTTGATGTCATACGTCTGTCCGTATGTACCTTGTCCGTCGATTCTCACTGTGAATCTCAGCTTCCATCGTGTTTCGAAGGATGACTCTCACCCAAAGTGAACGTCACGTCAGCGGTTTGTACAAATTGTGAGACGTACAAGATGTCGTCCGAGCAAGTGATCGTGAAGAGGGGAGTGTTGGCATCTTCATAAAACAAGGTGGATGAATTGAAAGAGCGGAGTGTGATGGACGTTCCAGCCGGGCTGGGTATGCCATCAGACCTCAAACAGTAACCGCTGGGTGGCTGAATGACGAAAGCTGCTTTCCACGACGGAACCGTGACGACTGACTCGTCAGTCATCGTGTAACACACTGAACGAGTGAGTGACGATGGTAAATATCTCTTCGACTCACAGCTGTACTGGTAGCTGTAAGTACCTCCCAAGTTCAGAGTTGTGGGAGAGGAAGTGCTACGATGGAGTCAGGACGTGATCAGATCTCATTTCCATGTCTCACCATGATGTGTATCCGACCAATTGAGCCAGAGGATCTGAAGCACTGTTCGGTGCTATAATTCCTGCCGGATAATTGATCTGAGCCGCCGAGGTGACCAGCGACACTGACGGCTGTGACGCATCGACGTTAATCACTTGAACTGTGAATTCATTCAGCGATCATACTATCACGATCGAATTATATCTTCACCTGGTGTGATGACAGCTGAGATGACAATCTGATCGCTCGTTCCACAATTCATCGCCACATCAAAAGCTTTTGTAGGGTCGAAATCGTAGATCGATCCATTGATCGAGACTTTGCCGTACAGATCGGTCGCGTTCAATTTGATGAGAGAATATGTGTTGCTCGAATTGCCAACGGTGATGCAGGGGACGATGTAGGTGCCAGAAGATGAGACGACGGCGGTGGGGGGAAAATCAGATGTAACGATGGTGAAGTTGTAAAATCCTTTTCGAGAAACTAAAGTGCAAGTGTAGCTGTCAGCGATCTAGAGACTTTCAGTCCATGATGTGTGCACGACGATCAGATGATGAGAACACGACTCACCAAAGGCGTTATCTTGTCTCTCAATACGTAACCAGGTCGATCTGTAGTACAAGCTGATAAGCTACCGGAATAAGTGACTCCCTGGTACTTGAAAACCCCGACAGTATTCGCATCCACGTAAAACGATTTGACTGTTTCCTGTGGTGGTAGATAGATGGGGTACACTGTTCATCATCAGATCAGTCATAGATGTGTTACTTCACCTAAGCCATTGAAATTGGTCGTCGAGTTAGCAGCGACTGCGAATGATCTCTGGAACAAAGCACCCGTCGGTGCGGTGTTGACACCGGTGGAATACGGTAAAGTGGAGTTGAACTGCAAGAATGTGGGGCCGCTGGCCTTATAGACCTGTCCAACCGCGATGCTATCGATGACTGCAGACGCTTCAGTTCAAGGCATCGCATGATGATCGCTCACTCCCTTGGGTCACTGTGACGTTGACAGGAGGGGACAGCTGAAGCGTCTGATTGTTCGCCGTGTATACTACAACTTGAAATGTGGAGCATGTGGCTGAAGCCGAGAGCATCGGCTGACCATCGCAGAAAAGTGCCACACGAGCAGGAGATCCATAAGTGACGGTAGTAGAATAAGCGAAATAAGCCGGAGAAGGTGCAGAATAAATGGGGGAGAAGAAGCCGGTGGAGGGTAAGGTTGATATGGATAAGATGTACTTCTGAAAGGAGGTGAGTTGTATAGCACGAGAGAGTATCATACCTGTGCCTGACAGAGGGTGACGAAGAGCAAGAGGCAGAGTGTGCTTCTCATCTTGCGATTGGGAGGGAGAATGAAGGAGGCCAGACGGAACTCTTGTTGGCTGTTGACACAAACAACGAGACCGAATAGACAGCGGAAAAGTGGAACCGAATGAAAGAACTCTCGAGAAAGACATCTTTTTGTCGATGAATCACTCACTCCTGTGATTTTGCGCTGCCGAACGTCAATCTCCTCCGCGTGGAGCCGTTTGGTACAGAGGACGATGACACTGCGACTGTCAATTAGACGAAAGTGAGGTTCTCTGTATACTAACAGACATGTTGGGGAAGGGCGTTCCGAGATACAACGCAAACATATCGCATTAGGCACTCCCTGATGATCATGGCTTCTCAAGTAATATTTGAGATAGATGACTGATTGTCTTTCTCACGTGACTACCTCAGCTCGTTTCATCAAGCGCTCTACTTACATGTGTCGATTTTGTGCTATAAATGATATTCTCCAATCGTCAGTGATAGGTGTATCAAGACGAGCCAGGTCGGATCGCGATGATCTATGATGAATTTCATTTGAACGTCCTACAGCAAACAACGAGCATTCCTCAGGCACATCACGCTCGAGAAGAAGTAGAGTTCAAGAGATACTAGAGGGAACTGTTCTCAAAATGTTGTGAGACCGTCATCTCTGTTCGTGATTGACGTTGTTGCGCTCATTTTTTCCCCTCGTCACATTCAATGCAACCTCTTGAAGCTGAATTATATAAGAGACCACTCTCGAGGAGGTACTGCGGTTCGATATCACTACGATGTCGAGGATGGTGAGATGAACGATTCGATTGGATCACAGACATATCAAGTGCTTCACCAGTCAAATTCTCGCGACTGGTCGGATGATCGACCTCACATATTCACGTTCGAAGGGTGCAATAATGGAATAGGATACTGTAAGATCAGGTGGTGTCGATGAAGAAGGTGGTCGTGAATCGTTTTATCTTCCATCTCTTCACAAGTTGACGGCGAGTATCATCACGATCACGATGTAGAACATGGATGCTGTGACAGTCCCTGCACTGCTCGCTAGCGCGCCAGATGGTTCGGTAGATGTCGTCGCGGCGTCACTGAACATACCATTGTTGGAGTAAACCGTGTTGTCGTCGCTGGTAGATGATCTCTCTGATACAGTGGGCAGAATTTCTTCTGAAGAGGACCTGGTGTTGTAGCTCGATGTGGTTGTTGAAGGCAGCGTGCTCACAG
The DNA here is from genome assembly GCA_003024175.1 of Planoprotostelium fungivorum. NCBI lineage: Eukaryota > Evosea > Variosea > Cavosteliida > Cavosteliaceae > Planoprotostelium > Planoprotostelium fungivorum. The sequence continues at coordinate 18,533 of MDYQ01000240.1, read as the reverse complement.
TTGATGTCATGTCCACGGAAGTTGGCTCGATCTCAGATGATGTCTCGGCCTCTGAAGTGGAATCGATGTCGTCGATATCCATGGATGATGTGCTATCTGAGGAAGCCGTGCTGACGCTCGCGCTCTCCGTAGATGATGAAGATGAAGTCTCTGCCGATGATGTTGTGCTCTCAGAGTATGAAGAACTCGAGCCCTCTGCAGAAGAGGTGGTGATGTCATTAGAGGTTGTACTGACGGTAGAGGTGGTAGATTCACTCGACGAGCTCTCAGTGGAAGTGGTGCTCTCCATTGACGATGTATTGGTGCTCTCTGTGGAAGTGGTGCTCTCGGTTGAAGTGGTTTTCTCTGTAGAAGTGGTGCCCTCGGTTGAAGTGGTGCTCTCTGTAGAAGTGGTGCTCTCCGTTGACGATGTAGTGCTCTCAGTGGAAATGGTACTCTCCGTTGATGATGTAGTGGAGCTCTCAATGGAAGTGGTACTCTCAGTGGAAGTAGAGCTCTTCGTTGACGATGTAGTACTCTCAGTGGAAGTAGAGCTCTCAGTTGACGATGTAGTACTCTCAGTGGAAGTAGAGCTCTCCGTTGACGATGTAGTACTCTCAGTGGAAGTAGAGCTCTCAGTGGAAGTAGAGCTCTCAGTGGAAGAAGTAGTACTTTCAGTGGAAGTGGTACTCTCCGTTGATGATGTAGTAGAGCTCTCGGTGGAAGTGGTACTCTCCGTTGACGATGAAGTGGAGCTCTCTGCGGATGTCGCCACCGGGTCGATGTCTATCGTTGCGTCACATACGAATCATCATCTCACTGCGACTCACAGGTTCCTAAGACATTGGTAAACTGTCCTTGTCCGGTGACAACCACGATGAACTGAGAAGCGGGTCCAGGGGTGAGTAGATTGTTGACAGTAGGTGGAAAGCTGCCACTAACCTCACGCTTATTATTTACCAACGATTGACGGGCGATCGATAGATGAGAGACGGTTCCGGTGGTGGTGAAGGAGCGAACGCCAATTGATGTGGACAATGGAGGGTACTGAAGGACAGTGAGACCGTTGATATCGTACGTCTTTCCGTATACGCCCAAAGGGTCAATTTGTACTGTTTCTCTTCAATTCGAATTGGAATAAATGCGGAAAACTCACCTAATGTGAAGACGATTCTGGCAGCATTCACAATATTTGATACATACAAGATATCGTCGGAACAAGTGATCGTGTAGAGAGGAGTGTTGCTATCTTCGTAAGAGAATGTAGATGCATTCAAAGAGCTGAGCCTGATGACAGTTTGTGCTGGACTGGGGATACCATCGGCTTTCAAGCAGTAGCCACTAGGTGGTCGGATGACGAAAGCCGATTGCCAAGAGGGTACGTCCACAACCGTCTCAGTGGTCACTGTGTAACACACTGAACAGGTCAATGATGTCGAGTAAAAACTTTGCACTCACAACTGTATTTGGTATTGCTAAAGCCACCGTAATCCACAGTCAGAGGAGAGGTTGAACTATCCTTACGTTAGAGTGCTGAGATATCATGAAGTCTCACCAAGATGTATATCCTGATGCCATGGCTAGAGCGTCGGCTCTATCAGTTGGTGGTAATAATCCCGCCGGAAAATTGATTCGTGCAACTGTATTCGACAGAGATAGTTGAGGCTGTGTAGGGCTGATGTCGATCGTTTGAGCTAGTCAAAGTCAGCCAAGAGATGCAACACGATTCACCTGGATGGACAACGGCTGAGATAGAAACCTGATTCTGGTTTCCGCAGTTGATAGCCACATCGATGGCTCGCGAGGGAGATGCATTGTATGGGAAACCGTTGATGTATACTTTGCCGTACAGATTGGTGGTTTGAATCTTGATCAAAGCGTACGTGTCGATCGAACTGCCAACCTTGGTGCACGTTGCAAATGAGTTTCCTGAGGAAGATATGACGGTGGTAGGATTCGACTGAGCAGATACGAGAGTGTAGGTCAAGTCCCCCTGATTTGCAAAGTTGACGCACGTAAATTCATCCAAGAACTGTGAGAGGCGATGAGATGGTGTGATAAATGACGAGAGACGCTCACCCTTACTGAGGAACCATCTCTCAAAAGAAATGCGGGCTGATCGATCGCACAGATCAACGGAATATAAGGATAAGTGACACCCAGATACTTGTACGAAGCATAATTCTGCACGCTCAGGGAAAACGTCTTGATGTTCTCCTGAGGGCGCAGATAAAAGGGGCATTCTATCGTAAGTCAGTGTCGCCCGCACGTCAGATCATCACATCACCTGACCCCAGGGCTCTCGTCGTACTGTTGGCCCGAACAAGGGCATACTTTTCAAAATTGGTTTGTAATGGTGAGGACGTCGTGTTATATCCAATAAAATGGGGTAGCGAAGATTTGAACGACAGATAGCTGATCCGGTCTACGGTATAATCTTGTTCAGGTACAACATTGATGACGACTGAATTTCGTATCAGAATACAGAGATGACGGGTTCATGAGATGATGCAGAGTCAAAGAACACGACACCTGCTTGGGTCACCGTAATGTTGACTGGAAAGGAGAGATCTTGGGCTAAGTTGGGTCCGTAGGCAGCTAATTGATAAGTGGAACAGATCGAATCCTGCGATACGAGTTGACCGTCACACGTGGCCTTGAATACGAGACCCAGATTGTCTTCACCCTTTCCATTAGGTATACTGGTGGCGAAAGAGAAATAAGCCGGACTGGGTGAAGAGTAGACGGGAGAGAAGAAACCAGTGCGAGGGAAGGTCGATACGGATAGAAGATATACCTGAGGGGGTCAGGGGTCTCTCATGAGAGCAAAAGGCACCTGAGCGTGACAGAGAGTGAAGGTGAGGAGGAGTGCATAGAGTATGCTTTTCATGTTGCCGATGAGAGAGAGAATGGAGTGTGGCGAGCAAAAATCGAGTTTCCAGTTAAGGGCCGATCCTTATCAGATAATACGGTGCGAAAGCACTGAAATCTGTCAGAGAGTCATGCAGGGACGAACCACCCCTCCCTGTTCGTGATAATTATCCAGGAGATCGATCTCAACCTTCTGACCCTAAACCCCTCAACGTCAGATTTACTTCATCATTTGGGTCCGATCTACGGCAGATCAGTTGACAGCTTCTGGTTTCCGAAGATCATGTTCCCTTTCCCTTGGGTTCTCTGTCCGCATTTGGATCATAATGTTCGTAAACACAGGTAAATTTGGAACATGGATCCAAAAATTAATCCATGATATAATAATAATATTGCTCCTTCTACAATCTGCGCGATTGGCATGAGGCCGTGACATACGATCAACTTAGCCTGAAGGAGAGGAGCCATCTTCTGGTCGGCTCTCGACAAACGAAGAACGGTTTCCTCTTCAACACCTCGTGATACTGCACCGCCACAAGATTTAGAAGACAATCGACGATGAAGACGCATTCGAAGAGCGGGTGGACTGGATATATGGACAGGTTTTTGGTTTTGTCGATATATCATTTACCACGCCTCGGCTAAGAAGAAAAAGAGGAACCATTTTAACAATCTGAACAGATGATCAACGTGCGGAGATTTGGGATGTTCTAAGAGTATGTGGCGGCTTTGTCAGACTCCATTCTTGAAGGTGACACAAAGATTTTGTGGTATAGCCGATCAAAAGATGAAGGTGAGCTTTTGAACAACAGCACACATTGCCACACACATCATGCTGCTTTCATCAAATACTCTCAGTGACACTGACCATGTTCGTTTCGAACGAGGTGTGCTCATCTGATCTTCCTTTACACAGAAAGGCGTATGGTACAACCTCGTGTGGCGGACGTTATACCACGGCGAGCCCGAACGAGTTGATCACCAACTCGATCGTCCTTGGTACGATGTGAACCATTCATGTTCAACGGAAGCCCTTCATGATGGAAAAGAAGAGAGCATTATAAAATCACCAGCCGATCATAGGCAGGGATGGGTAGATGCGGTCTCTATTTTATTCTCCAACTGTCCTCTCACTGACCTCCAATTTCGTAAAGGAAAGTCTTTCTCTCAAGATGAAAATGATTATCATCATCGGAGGTGTTCAACCGTTTTAGAACTCTCAGGTGGATTGAGGAACGCTGATCGTCAATTTGAACCATGTTCACTCCAAGAGGGAATCGGGATGGGCTTGCCAGCGGAGAATGAGCCATGGATTACCATCTGATACGAAGAGCAGATGGCTACCACAAAGGAATCTAACAGCAACTTGTCGTCACATATTTGGGATATGCGGATGTTGGGAAGGGTGGTGCTGTAGACCATAACGTGAGAGAAATGGGCCGGGGAAGGGGCAGAATAAACGGGTGTGAAGAAGCCGTCGTCAGGACGACAGAGACTTGAACGTTGATTCCTCTCCAAAACATTTTAGCTGGTGAGATCAAATTTGACCACAACGCGGTGCATCGATCGATCGATGCGTTAAGTATCGACCGATGGAGATTGACGACGGTAGGTATAGACACCAGTCAGAAAATACTCCTTAGAATCAAAGACCCGTGATAGGTTATTCTATCACCCTTATCTCATCATCACTGTCACCATCACCGTTGGGCTCCAACGTTGACGATGTGTGATGACAAGCTTCAAGCCATTTTGCTTCCGAATAAACAGATGAACACCATTAGATTCTTGTGTACCTCCTGTTCGACAATTCGACAACAGAAGTTCTGAGACGAGAGATGATGATCCGTTCTATAGCGAAGCGCACATCATGATAGAATAGACAAGATTCATAATGAAATGATGAATCAAATCGTATCTATTTGTACAAATTCCCTCGATCGCATGAGACGTCAAACGACAGCCGATGGACAGCCTGAACGGTTCGCAACATGTGTCACATGAGAACTGGGCAGCAGTGTCTTCTTCTCTTCGTCGCTGCTTGACGACATAGCTTTGAGGCAGCAGAAGACCAAGGACAGAATGACCACCACAACCACTGTGGCGATCACGATGAAAGAACACGCTGTTTTCATCAGTACATGTTTGATCATTGTGCATCATTATATACTCACAACTTCCGCAGGATCCACCTCCTCCACTATATCCGCTGCTGGAGCTCGAGTAACCACCACTGCCGTATCCACTGCTGCTGCCGTATCCACCACTGCTGCTAGAACTTCCGCTAGTTGAGCTGAACCCTCCACTGGTACCCTCTCCATCGATGTCACCCGTGCCCCCTGATGAAAATTCTCCCGTAGAGCCACCATAGCCTGATTCACCATATCCAGAAGAGAATTCTCCAGTAGAACCAGATGTTCCAGGCTCCCCCATCGTTCCTGGCTCACCGACTCCTCTCTTTGAGAGACAAGGCACTAAGATGCATGAGAATAACAGGATGATAGACAGGTAGGTGTTTGTGGCTCTCATAATGTTGTGGTGATGTTTATGAAGAACGGAAGAGAATCAGATTTCGCGATGTGAAGAGAAGGAAGGATCTACAGTGAGTGATGTGTATTGCAGTTTCTCATGATATACACCTCCAAGCGAAGACGGTGTTGGTCAGAGTGGAGGTGAATTTGTAGAGCTTTCTAAAATAACGGCTGAGTGGTGTAGAAAAATCAAATCTCAATTGAGATTTCTCAGTCGTTGTGGATGGTCGCTACAGACCGCGAAATCTACCGCTCCCTGGGGCAGAGCTCACGACAACAACATGAGGACCACGATCGTCTACCTATCTATAACCTTATTGGCACTATCGATCGTCGCACCCTGTCTGTCTAAGGGGAGTGGAGCTCACGGGGAGCCAGGCACATCATATCACGGAACATCTTCTTCAGGGCATAGAAGCTCCACTGGAGAACATGGAACATCATCTTCGGGGTATAGAAGTTCTACTGGCGAACACGGAACATCATCTTCGGGGTATAGAAGTTCTACGGGGGAATATTCCTCAGGAGGTTCGGGTGACATCGATGGGGAAGGTACTAGTGGCGGCCACGGCTCATCTAGTGGAGGCTATGGCAGCAGTGGTGGATATACGAGCTCCAGCAGTGGTGGATATACGAGCTCCAGCAGTGGATACAGTGGAGGAGGTGGTTCATGCGGAAGTTGTGAGTTAATGCACTGCGACGAAAGGTTTCGAAACTGATGTGAAACAGCGTGTGCCTCCATCGTGATGGTCGTTGTCTTCTTGGCAGTCGGCGTGTCCATTGTCTGGTGCTGTCTTAAAGCGATGGCGAGTCGCGAAGAGGAGAAGAAGGCATTGCTACCCCGTTAAATCATTCGGCAGTGGTCGTGCGGCAACCTAAGAACACAATTTTGTGAGGATAAATCAAGTGACGGGCCATACATCTTCATCGTCCATAGTCCTCATGTATTCGTAGTACATCGGTCCTTCATACCCTTCGAGTGCCCTTTTTTGAACGTTTGTCAGCATCATCTACAAAGACAAACATTTTCTCCCATCTGTTTTCGTTTTACCATGCGCACGTCACACATCATCTTGGTCTGTCTCCTCTTTCTGTGGGCTTCCGCGCAGGTTTTCGTCTTGATTCTTCTTTATATTCAACGCAGTTTGTAGGGATCCACATCGACTTCTACATCTGTGACTTGGGACGATACAACTTTATTCATTAATGGACAGCGGCTATTCATCTTCTCTGGAGAATTTCACACATTTCGCCTTCCAGTGCCAGGGTGATGAATGACGTCATAACATTGGACATCTTTGAGACGCCATATTTTACTCATCTGGATCACTATCCTGAATCAGATCTAATGATACTGACATATGTCTTCAGATTATGGAGGGACATCTTGGAGAAAGTGAAGGCGGGAGGTCTCAACGCCGTCAGCGTTTACTTTCACTGGGGACTCATCTCACCAAACGATAAAACATTGGACTTTGATCATTACCGAAGTTTAGAGTCACTCTTCCAAGCTGCGAGAGAGGTGGACCGTTTTGCTTCTTCTATAGATACGTCCGAACACACGTCTGCTGTCATGCACCGACACGGCTGAAGACCATGATGACGAGACCACAGGTCGGTGTGTGGGTGATCATGAGGCCAGGACCTTACATCAATGCCGAGACGACGGCGGGTGGTACGTAACTCGAAATCTCCACGACTTCTCACGTACAATTCAGGCATCCCCGGTTGGGTGACGACCATTCAGGGTGATCTGCGGACAAACGCCACGAGTTATTACGATGCATGGAGGCCTTACATCAGAAAGTTGGATGAACTCACTAGACCACATCAAGTCGACAATAATGGTCCAGTCATTCTCATCCAATCAGGTGCCGTCTCACACTCCACCTCTTCATTTTCTTTATCTTCACTCTCGCCCCCTCCTTTACCTCTTTCTCGATCCTACATTTTTATATAACATCACGTTGTAACGTTTCATCCCATCTGATGGAGCGAACGATAGAGAACGAGTTCGGCCCTGGTACCTACACGACACCATACATGCGACAAGTAGAAGAAGCTTTCAGAGAGGACGGTCTCGTCATTCCCATCTTTGTAAACGACGTCAGCCAGGGGAAAAAGTGGACGAGTGGTCCGGCTAAACCTGACATCTACGGCTGGGATTCGTATCCGCTCGGCTTCGATTGCTCTCAGCCTGAGAAATGGAGCGGCGTACACACCGGTGATCTATTTTTAGATCTATGAGATGTCGTATTCACTCGAGCGTTGTAGGTAGGGTCGTATCGCTGACGTGTCGCAGATTACGCGGCGTATCATGAATCTGCGAATCCGACCGAGCCTTGTTTCATACCAGAATTTCAGGGGGGATCGTTTGATCCATTTCGTGGAGCTGGTTACGAAAAGTGTGCAGAGTTCACGGGCGTGGACTTTTGCAGAGTATTTTACATCAACAATTTGGCATCCAACATGAAGATGATGAATCTGTACATGGTGAGGAGAGTTTCTATCAAATATGAGAATGGAAATCGGATGTAGAATAAGAGAACCGCGATTGAAATAAGAATAGTTCTACGGTGGAACCAATTGGGGTGGCTTAGCTGAGCCAGGTGAGTCGTTCTTCTTCATCGACCTGACTATCCTCCCAGGTGTCTACACCAGCTACGATTACGGTGCTCCCATCAACGAGAATCGTCTCTTACGAGATAAACACGAAGAGATCAAGAGGATCGCCCTCTTCCTGCGTAACCGCGATCTCCTCCACACCAAGGTGCGATGATTTCGAGTTGAAATTCCAATGAAAACTCGCAGATCATCGGATCGGGCACGAATTTTACCACCGACGAAAAGATTTTCACTACGGTTCTTCAAAATGTAGACACACGTGCTACATTTTACGTCGTACGCCACGATGATTCCACCAGCACATCCACCACTTCTTTCAACTTGAAGGTGATGACACCATCACCCGTCAATCCGACATATCTGACAGGTCGATCTTCCCACGGGCCCTCTATCGATCCCATCTACAACGAAGATGCGGCTGGTGGGCAGAGACTCACGGATCGTGTCGACTTATCTTCACTTTGGTCGATCAATCTTGGTCTATTGTACTGCGGCCATCATGATCGCAGATACCATCGCTGGTGATGACGTCATCGTTACGTACGGAGATATCGGAGAATTGTACGAGGCGGTAGTGGAGGGGGCTGCTGATGCTGCGGTGAAGAGGTTTCAAATAGAAGGAACGGCCGTCAAATTTTCGAGCGTGAAGCGAGGGGGAGATCTATTGATCCGATTCGCATTCACTGGAAGAGGTGAAATTTCATCCAATTTTCCTTGATTTTTCACGTGAAGAGATTCATATACTCTTCCACTAAATTTCGCGGAGTGCAGTATGGCTCACGTGTTGCAGGTGTCACACTGCTTCATCTACAATCGAATGGGCGCGATGTCAATGTCATCATGTCTGACACCACCACATCTGGTCGATTCTTTCAACCCACCTTATCCAATTCCACCGACTCCCTCTCTTCTTATTACTCCATCGGCACCAACGACACCGCACTCCTCTTCGGTCCCTACCTCGTACGCAACTCGAGCGTCATCCATGACGTCATCCACATTTGGGGAGACGTCAACGTGACTACAACTCTCCTCGTGAAGACGAAGAGACAAATGAATTCCGTACGATTTAACGGAGAGGATGTGGAGACGAACATCACCCCATTCGGTTGGTTAGAAATCGTCGTGCAGGGTCCGTCCACATTTACACCTGCCACTTTCAGATCTTGGAAGGTGAATTTTCGTTCGAACGAATTTGACTCGTTGTAGATGAGAGACAGCCTGCCCGAGACCCTCTCGACTTACGACGACGGCGGCTGGGTGGCTGCGAATGCGACTTCATCGTTCAGCCAGGCTTCGAATGTGTTCGGTGGTCCCTGGTTGTTGTTTTCAGCCGATTACGGTTTCATTAGCGGTAACATCTTGTGGAGGGGACACTTTACTGCAAATGGTAGAGAGAGTCACGTCAAGTTGGCACTGTCTGGAGGTGAAATTTCGATGAAATTTCGGTGATTGAGTGGGGGTAGGTCAGTGGTCCGCCGCGTCCGTGTTTATCAACGGAATTTCTCTTGGAAAAATCTTTCAAGGAGATCGATTGGACCACAAGAATGCGATGTTTCAAATTCCCCCGTCTTCACTTCAGGTACATCGTCTTCTCTTGCCCAAATCACGACAACATCACATGTGTTCGTCGACGATTCATCTTGAACGTAGGTGGGGGAGGACAATGTCATCACGGTGTTACAAGATCACATGGGTCTATACGAGAGTGGCCAGAAGGCGGGACTGAACGATCCGAAATATCCATACGGATTGGTGGGCTACGAGCTTCAAGGTGTGATTTTATTCTTAACGAAATCCTTTTTTATTTCTATGATTTTCATTCTTATGACATGTTGGAGTCGAGCTGAACGTGTACAGGTGGAAATTTCAGTTATTGGAAAGTACAAGGAAATCTCGGCGGATTTTCTGATTTTCCCGACAAGGTGACAGGGAGACTTGAACGTACCGTTCTTACGTATATAGGTCCGAGGCGTACTGAACGTCGGAGGATTGTACGGCGAGAGAGAAGGTTGGCACCTGCCAGACTACAACGACACCGATTGGTCCACCGGTGATTCTTCACAATTACTCCATTTGGTGTGACCATCTCTGATGCAGTACAGGATCGCCTTTTGATGGTGTTGAGAACGTTACGGTGGCATTTTACCGCTCTTCTTTCTCTCTCGATATTGCAGACGACCACGATGTACCCATCTCATTTCAATTCAAGCAGGGTGAGGGAGACTATCGAGTCAAATTGTACGTGAATGGCTGGCAATACGGCAGGATCGTCAATCGTCTGGGACCTCAGGTGAATTCTATACTCTTCCATGATCGAGATGATCATGTGATGCATCATGTTAGATGACACGTGCAGTTTTCGTTTCCAGTGCCGAAGGGCGTCGTAAACTATGGAGGAGAAAACACATTTGCTCTGGCTCTGTGGTGCTTGGACGAAGGAGGATGCCGCGTACCCGCGTTGGACATCCGATATGATGCTACGCTGAAAGGAGGAGTTGGAGCGATCGAACTGAATAATCCAAATTACGATCAAGTCTACCAGACGGGCACAATCTCCCCATAAATACAATCGTGTAATACTTAAACATCTATTTCGTCTATCGATTTCAGCCTTAAGATCGGTTGAACGCTTGGGTGATAGCTCTGGGCATCTCTTCTTCCTCCTGGAGCTCATTCGTCTTCTCATTCACGCCCAGTAGATTACAGATTCCATCGAAAGTGGGTCTACCCTGAGGTTGCTTCGTCCAGCACACTGTCCGTGTGTCATTCATCATCTCGCTTTCAACTCACAGATCATGAGGCGAGCCAACTTGGTGTCTGTCTGAGGAGGAATCTGCAATCTCAAGTCCTTCGTCGTCACCGCGATGGCGACTTCGAGTCCATCCATGTCTTCGTAGGGCTCTTTTCCGGTCAATATCTCCCTGTCATCTCTTCACTCTTCTCGTCTCTCATCTTTCAACTCACCACACTGTGACACCATAGCTGAAGACGTCCGATTTTCTCGAATATTCCTTCTTGATGATGGCTGATCGGATGATGAGAAGACAAAGGTGGAGAGTGAAACTCACCCTCGGGAGCCATCCACTTGAGAGGACCTACGCTGGACTGTGTCTTACCAGACGCTTCTTCGTCTTGGTTGACTCGGCTCATTCCAAAGTCCGCCACTTTCACGTCGTAATGACTGGTGAGGAGGATATTTCTCACGGCTAAATCTCTGTGGATCTGTCCCCTTCATCAACTCTCTCCTCCATTCATTCACTCACGATTCCCTCTGCGTGCAGATGTAGCATGCCAAGAGCTGATGAATCGATTCAGTTCGAGTCATCGAACGAGACTTACCAATTCCTTCGATAAAGTGGATGCGTTGAGAGAGTGGTGGATTTTCTTCTGTTATGAATCTTTCCAGTGAACCACCCCCGCAGAATTCTGTTCTGTCTTCAGTTGTCCTCTCGATAGCTTCACTTCACCCGTTACGAGACTGAGCGGTTGTGGTGGAAACGATAGACCGACAAAGGATACCACGTGTGGATGGGCTCTCAAGTTCTGTTTGACGTCAGAAAATGTCTCCTGTTTCGATCGGTCATCACTTGTATGATGGACACTTCGTGGAGGAAGTCTTTCAGCTGACCCTCCGTGACGACTTCCGCCTTGATCTGCTTCACTGCCACTTGTATGCCCTATCACTCTGATTAGTCTCTCTTTTCGTAGATAAAATGCCTCACCCTGAACATGGCCACGTAAACGACACCGAAGGCACCTTCTCCTATCTTTCATCTTCAGTTTCACTCGATCATTCCTCCTTCACCTTCTTCATGTCTTGTAAATCATCAAAGTTGATGACACTCTTCTTCGCCGCTCCCAGTTCGATGATGGAGAAATTGATCGAATCGTACGTGTTGCTGTACTTTGCATCTCTGATCAAGGCCTTCTGCTTCAGTGATCTCCTGTACATCACGATACCGACGATGATCAAGGCGATCACGATGACTCCAACGACAGAACCCACGGCGGCTCCGATCGCAACCTTTCTCTCTTGATCACCCAGGCTGACCACCTGAAAATCATCGGAAATCGATCTCGAAATCTACTTCACCTGGCCGGCCGTGGAATCTGCCAACACACACTGACTGTTCTGTGCGGTGACGTTGAGTTGGTAGCCACTGCTGCACGTGATGCTATCACTCAGTGTTCGTGTGTTGTTTCCTGTTTCCATCTTCAATCCTCCTCTTATGAACAACCTCACCTCCATCGACGATGGTGGCAGACGTGTTCATCTTCAAAGTGAGCGATCCTTCGATGTTGTTGTCAGCCAGAACGACCAAACCTCGGTTGACGAGGATGTAACCATTGTGGATGACATTCTTGTGGACCTGAGCGTTCGATAGAACCAGAGTCGAATGGTTTCCACCGTCGTCGAAGGAAGAAGAAGTGATGGATGTGTCTCCGTTGCTGCTGATGGACGTGCCCAGCGGACCAGTGTTACCACTGTATTGACTCCCCGTGACATCCAGCGTGGGATCGCTGATGCTTCTCTTATCGAGAGAGAACGAAGTCTCGCTTCTCTTTGTCAAAGTGGAGTTGGATTGGACTACAAAATCGACGGCTGATACGAATCAATTGATGATCTGATGGAAGTGGACATGTTCACCTCCTCCTTGCGTGACGGCCTTGTTGTTTGTTAACGATGATGCGATCATCTTGGCGTCACTGTTGATGATCTGAATACCTCCACCGCTACTTCCCGCTTGGTTGTTACTCATCGCTACGTTGTTCATTTCGATTGCTCCTCCCACACTCTGAAAAAATATCCCTCCTCCGTTGACGCTGACCGTATTGTCCCTCACTTCAGAATGATTTATCAGGAGGGAGAGAGATCGAGTGGGGGAGACGTACAGTGCTCCTCCAACTTGTCCCGTGTTTCCGTTCAACTTGCAGTCTTCTAATGTCATCTGATCGATCGCGCCGGTAACAGAGATGCAACCTCCTTGAGGACCTTCGTTGTTCGTGAACGTATCGTTCGACAGAATCACTCTTCCCAGGGTGCCACTCAGGGACAATGCACCTCCCACGTATTGTGCCTGCGGAAGGTTCATCATCACCGTAAAGGAGAAGGAGTCACCTGATTGTGAGACAGAACGCTGTTGCTGACGAGCACGGAATCTACGGCAGAGGAGATCCTCAGAGCTGCACCTCTCTGTCCCACACCAAAGAGAGCCGTGAGACCGTCGATGGTCAGATTCCTCCTCTACGTCAGGAACACAAGTGTCACATCCGTTCACCTCATGGGACAAGAGACAGACACACAAGAGCCGAGATAAGCTTGGGAGTAGAAGCATCTGACGTTCTTCATCAGAGTCACGTTCTTCATCTGGATACCGCCGAATACGATCGTTCCTATGAAGGTTGAGTCATGATGAGACATCACATTTCACCTCCTTCGAGCACAGCGTGATTACCAAGAGCTGTGACGTCATCGAGATAGACATTGGTCACAGCAACTTGTACGTGTACGGCACCACCTGCCGTACCGGCCGAGTTGTTGTACAATTTGAGGGTGGAAAGCTGTACCGAGCTCGTGCTGCTGCCAATAAACAGAACACCACCAAAGACTCCCACGTGGTTGTTCTGCGCCGTCAGATTTCGAACGGAGATCTGAGGTACAGGTCCACTGAAGTAGAATCCTGACATCGAATGTCAGTCGATGTGGGGTGTGACACATCCATCCACCTCCTCCACTCTTTGCAGATCCATCGTCGATCGTAATGTTCTCCAGTACAAACAGAGGCTGAGAAATGTCATCAGATTGACGATGGATTCATAAGAAGGCTCCGCGAAGAGAAGACGAGAAGATGAAGGGTCTCACGTTAACCAATGTGGGGGCACCCACAGATGGTTCTATGATTCTCACGTATCCCACACCCCCATTACCCTTGGCACTGTTACGAGTGAAGTGTGAATTTGTGATGGCGATCTGTCTTCCATCAGCTTCAATTGGAGATGAGATGAATATGTACCTGCACGGCTTCGCTGGATACGAACAAGACCCCACCGTTGCGAGGGGTACTACTGTTCACGAAGGTGCAACCGTCGACGTTGAGTCTGCCAAGAAATCCGATGACCGCGATGACACCTGTGAATTCAGTCAGCGTATGTGATGATGTGATGATGTGATGATGTGATGATGTGATGATGTGATGATGTGATGATGTCGACCCTTTACCTTGTTGAGACGTCGTGTCGATGAATGTGCAATTGGTCACGGTGTGATTGAAGTAATAATTGAAGCTTGGAGACAGTTGAATCACGGCTACAAACGTCAGTATCGAGGTCTGTGGATTCCAACCATGACTCACAAGACTGACTGTTATGGATGTTCTGGAACAGACTGTTCTTCACTTGTATCGCTGCACGATCTATCTTCATTCAGAAATGAGACGAACATCATCAACCCACCTGACCAGATAACGCCACTGAACGGGTTCGTGTTGTTGATCACACGGATGGAATCGAGAATGAATTCAGATCCACCGTGAGCCCAGTACATCGTTCCACTGCAATCGATCCACGTCTCGTTGTAGGCCAGAAACGAACCGGGCTTACATTTCCTTCAGTCGAATATCACACGAGGTCTCACCCCCAAAAACTTATTCAGAGGCCAAGAGCCGACGTACTGCGTGACGTTGACGTAGAGGTTGTTGCGGTAGATCGTGTAATCGGGGCTGGCAGAGTCTAAACCGGGGTATACGAGTGAATCCGTGAAGGTGCAGTTCTCGATGAGGAGGTTGCCAAAGGTGTTGAGGAAGTTGCTCTGCCACAAGACGGCGTTGTGATCGGTGAAGATGGTGTTATAGACGTGCATGTCACCGCATGGAGGGTCGGAGTTGTAGAGGCTGGTCGACATCTGATGTGTGTGAGGATGAGATCGCGTCAAGGGACACTCACTCCCTTCAAATAAGAGTTTTGGATCGTAGAATTGAGGCAGCCGGGGTCCATCTGGAATAAATGAGACGATTGAGATGTGGATATGATTGATTCTCACCCACAAACCAACTCCGTAGTAGAGTTCAGAATAGACGTACCAGCGGTCAAAGAATATACTCCCGGAGTGGAGCCATACGATGAATTGTGGACCCTCCATACCGTTGGCAATCGGTGCATTCCTGAAAGTGCAATTATAGAACTCGGCCGTATTGGTGGTCAGATCGAACAAGACAACTGTTCGTGTCAGTAATCTTTGGATAAATGATGTCGTCTCACGGGTGGAGATGTTGTTGAAGAGAATGTCTGTGACAACGACTTTGTCCGCGCCGATATAGAAGGGGGTGTTCTCCGCGTTGGTGAAGAGCATATCCTCCACATTGAAACCCCTCGCATTGAATTCTCCGTCGTTGTTGATATAACTGAAATAGCATTCGTGTAGTGTCGTGTTGTTTGAGCCAAGGCCGATGAAGTTTAGAATCTTGGGGTATTGAAAGAGGAAGGAAGTTTGGGTGCAAGTGGTCACGGATGTATTAAAATAGACGGTCACTTCGGTGCTGTTGTCTAAAATAGCCTTTGATAGAACTTGTTCAAGGTCATTCGGAGTAGATCCATTTTTAACTCACCCTCATCAGCACTTGGTCCCGTAATTTGATATACAGAAGAAGCAATCGCTACAGAAAATAGTAGACAGACCCTCATGGACCACATGTTGACGTGGGTTCGTTGATCCTAAAAGTGCCCGCTATCTAGCGTTTGACATATGGAAGCGGTTAGCTCAGATGTCTCTGATGACAAGTTTGGGCAGAGAATGCAGGCATTGAGTGGTTTTGTTAGACTTAAATCTGGTGCGGCGCATTTTAATACGAAGGAGCACTTCTAGCTGGACGCCGACGCCATTTAACAGGAAGCACGTGTGCATGGGAGCACGAATGTATACACTGCTTCTCGTCCTCTTGAGCCTCTCGGCTTCGCAGTCAGCCGTATTGTATATAACTCCCGCAACTGCCCAGAGTGGTGGGTAACTTTACATGCAGGACGGCACGCTGAATCGTTCAGTTCTAAGTGCGTCGACCACGGGCAACGATACAGAACTGAACATTCAATTTGCTGCAGGAAGTTACAATTGTAACCAATCGAGGTGAGGCTGTCGCACCACATTTCAACTGATCGGAGGAGTTATATTTGGAATTCCAAACAAGTGACCCTCCAGGGGTCTAATCTCACAGTGTTGACGGATTGTTATTTTTACTTCTACGGAGGAGCTAATCAGGCATTTCGCATATCGGATGTCACATTCTTCAATTATACTCTCCTTCAAAACACCACCGGGGCCATCACTGGTCTTTCATTTCAACTACAAAGAGTTACTTTCATCAATGCCGCTATCGGTAATCATCACTTCAGCCCGTGCAGTCTGACTCGAAACAGTGAAGGTCTATTCGCTGATACCAATTTCCGTGGACCAATGCACCTTCTCCGGTTCCATCAACAGTGGATCTCTCCTCTACATCGACAGAGCGCAGGCATTCATCAACAACTCCATCTTTGAGAATTCTCCCCTCAGCTCTGCCATTCAGATCGTTCTCAACACTTCCATTCCAACGACCCCCATTCCATATCAAATGGACAACATCACATTCACCGGCCTGAAGACCGGCATCATCGGCCTCCCAGTCGAACCCGGATACTTTCAGGCGGCTCAGGTCACCATCAGTCGTCTGTCTGCCTTCAACATCACCGGTAATCGCCTCATCGATTACGGTGGCGGCACCGGATCCAATCAGATGAAGGCAAACATCACTCTGTCCGACTCCAGAATCGACAATTTGGTCTTGTCCTCCAACATGATCCACATCGGAGGTGGTCCGAACGGCGTCATCCTGCAGAACACTGTCATCACCAACGTCAAACTACCACTGGGAGGTGCCATCGTCTACAGCGGTGGATCTTCGGTCAGCGAGTATCTCAACGTGAGGGTGGAGAACACCAGTGGAATCTTCTATCGAG
The DNA here is from genome assembly GCA_003024175.1 of Planoprotostelium fungivorum. Classification (NCBI taxonomy): domain Eukaryota; phylum Evosea; class Variosea; order Cavosteliida; family Cavosteliaceae; genus Planoprotostelium; species Planoprotostelium fungivorum. Next base: position 1,536 of record MDYQ01000240.1, on the reverse strand, counting down.
TGGAATCGAACCAGGCCAGCGACAACGTCAACTACTTCAACATCACGTCTCCCTCATTCGTGGTGGCCAGGAATTGCCTCTTTGTTAATCTGCGTGATTACTTCTACCCCTGTGAGTTCATCACATCCACCATCTATATCTACCTTCTATCAATCCATCAATGATCTTTCAGCTCATCCGTGATCGTTCATCATCATCTTCTCTGAATCGATTTTGCAGCTTGGAAGATGACCGATTCCAACATCGACATTCAAAACTGTACATTTAACAACGCCTACGGTCGATCCGGCATCATCTATCACAAGCAGCTATCGGGCAGCATCTCTGACGTTCGCATCCAACAGACCAACTTCTCTCCCAGCTCTTCGGCTCAGGACGGTGGCTCCGTCAGTCTCTCTGGCATCTTCTCCACTATCACTCTGAACAATTTGAGCGTGCGAGACAGCTCAGCGGGTGGAGCAGGAGGAGCGATCTACATCAACGGTCAAGCACAGCAGATCGACGTCACCCACATCGTCGTGATCAACGGTCGATCAGCTCTGGATGGAGGTCACATCTACGTCAATTCACTCAACCCTGTGAGATGAAACGATCGATCGACGCGTACTCATCAGTGCTTCAGGGTGCCGTCATCACCATTGATCGTTGTCAATTGGCAGGAGGAGTGGCCGAAAACGATGGAGGTAGCGTGGCCTTATCTGGTGCGGGTGATTTCACCATCAGCAACACGAATTTCACTCTGAACGCGGCCGTCTCTGGTGGATCCATCAGCTGCGACATCTCTTCTGGCTCTCTCACTCTACGTGACTCGATCGTCTCCCTGGGTGATGCGGTGACGGGTGGTGCTCTGTCTGTTCAGGGAACGCCTGACCTGGTCAACGTGACAAATGTAGAATGGATCGGTGAGTGATGATCTCCATCATGCGATCATCATCCAAGTCATCGTTCACATGTGATCATCGTCAACTGTTTCTGAAGTATTCCACAGGTAACAATGCGGACAATCTAGGTGGTTCGATCTTCATTGGAACTTTAGGCAAGAGTATCGTATTGATCGACGACATCTCCGTATCCAGAAGCTCTGCCCTCTTTGGTGGTGCCTTAGCATTCTCAGGAACGACGGGTTTAGGGGTTTAGGGTTTAGGGTTTAGGGTTTAGGGTTTAGGGTTTAGGGTTTAGGGTTTAGGGTTTGGGTTTTAGGGTTGGGGTTTTGGGTTTGGGTTTGGGTTTAGGGGGGGGTTGGGTTTAGGGTTTAGGGTTTAGGGTTTAGGGTTTAGGGTTTAGGGTTTAGGGTTGAGGGTTTAGGGTTTAGGGTTTAGGGTTTAGGGTTTAGGGTTTAGGGTTTAGGGTTTAGGGTTTTAGGGTTTAGGGTTTAGGGTTTAGGGTTTAGGGTTTAGGGTTTAGGGTTTAGGGTATAGGGTTTAGGGTTTAGGGTTTAGGGTTTAGGGTTTAGGGTTTAGGGTTTAGGGTTTTGGGTTTTGGGTTTTGGGGTTTAGGGTTTAGGGTTTAGGGTTTAGGGTTTAGGGTTTAGGGTTT